>BLKR01014856.1:0-187493 GCA_011170035.1 Teleogryllus occipitalis
TGTATTGTATAGAGTCCAACAGACGTCACTGGTTTTGGTGAGTGTTCGTACCACTTCATGTACGTGGTTGGAATTTCGAGGACGTTACAGACCCACCAGTGGATGTAACTACACACCCTGTCGCGTCATTTCAAGTAATCGGTCTTTGTTAGAACTGGACCAGAAGAGACGATATTATCAATGGTTTCTACATGTTCCTGACAAATGCGACATTTATCTTGGGAAATTTGAGAACTGCTGTATTATAATATCGTGTCCTCAACGCCTGATCTTGAGCAGCTATTGAAACTGCTTCCGATTCTGGCATCATTCTTCAACATTTGGCGTCTGTGCATCCGTCTGTTTGTCTCTCTGTCCGTCTGTCCGCCCGCCTGTCTGTATGCCCGTCTGTCTGTCCGACCGTCTCTGCGTCTGACCTTCTGTTTGTCTGTCTGTCTGTCTGTCTGTCCATCCGTCCGTCTGTGGTGAATGCTGGCTCCTACACCTTTCAGCTGATTATCTCCAAAATTGTTATTCCCCGATAGATCTGAAAAAATTAGCTTTGAGAGTTTCAAACGGATGTTTTGAGAATACTTTACATGAAGTGTCAAACACATTTTGAACATTTTCTCTACAAATTTTTATTAAACTTTGTCTTTGGATAGCGTAATTGATTCTTATGAGAATGATGCATGTCATGTTTGTTGGAATTCCAGATTTTTCGAAAATTACAAAAGCGCCATTTTAGTAGGATCGTCATTGTATAACTATAATGCTGAATATAGATTTTTTTCCTCAGTGTATGTGCTGTTTCTTAAAGGCAGGTCTTGAAATACGATGTACTATTGTTCGAAAATATGAGTAGTTTTCACGCAATTTTGCGCAAAACATAGACAATTGTTTAAACATTTTTTTGTAAAACGGTTGTGGCGTCATGGAGAAAAACACACAGACATTTACAAGTATGTACAAGTTTATTTACACGTATGTACAATAACTACATTCTGCTCCAAAACTACACACTTTTGAGTATTTCCCTGTGGATATCCCACATAGCTAGGGAGACCCCGCCTCCACTGACGCTTCTCCCGCGCCACTACCGTGACCCCGTCACCCGTGCAAGAGGCACGAAACGATCCAGCCTGGGCGTAGAATTTTGCGCATCGCGCGAGGTTTCCAAAACCAAAAAAAAGTGTGATCTCGTCGGCTCGATTTTATACCTAGAGTGTAGCCGTCACGTGACCGTCCTTGGTGTAGGAGGGAGGCTCGCGTCTACCACGTGACGTGCTGGCGTCCACTTGGTCTAAATATATCCTAACGCCGTGGCGCCAAGGCTATTCAGCCCGCAGGTATGCAATACTTCCGCTCCTCCTCCCACTCACGGCCGCCAACGTTACGCTACAACGGCACAATGTTTTTTTCTTTAAATTTGTCCCTCGTATGTATCTATGGGCGGTACAAAATGTAGTGTTAGTCCCATTTTGGGTGAACTCTCCATATTTCCGAAAATTTCAAAAAGTTAACATTTCAAAACTACAAATTTGAAGTTAGAGATTATTGTCTTCGATAAAGTTTTCACCTAATTTGAGTTTGAAATTAATGCAATTAATCAAAAACCGTTCCAAATTTTTCTTTTAATGTTTTTCTCCAAATAGAAGAAGGGAACGCTTAAAAGAACGGCGCTGGTCTCATTTTCATGGATCTCTCTAAATTTTCGAAAATTGCAAATTTAGAAATAATGCGAGAAAGTATGTGATATTTTAGCACCACTAGTTCTTTATACAGTAGATGAATCTTCTGTTACTCTGTACGGTTATTCTCTGCCTTTTCCTTCTCGACTTAATATTTATTTTTGTTACCCTAATTCCCAATTTGTTCCATTAGTTATAAAACTGACCCGTATCTGTTCGATTCCTCCTGGGAGTACAGGCAGTGTGCGGCTGTGAGGACCACATCAGTCTTCACCAGTGTTCCACCACAGTGATGGCGGCCATTTTTCAGAATGGAAACCTGAAAAACAATAGATTTAAAATGCCAATCCACAAAGAATAGTATTTTTATGTGGTGTTTTTTATCCTTTTCAGCTCGAGCGTTTAACTCTTTCTTGACATGTCTTGTTCTGTCATAGAGATCACTTTGAATTTACATTTGGACACAAATGAGCATTTATAGATATCGACTCAAAAAGAAATAAAATATTTTTGTTTAGAATTTTTGAAGTAGAAAATACATTTATATTTTTATATACAAGTTCCAAGGTCAATGAATAATACGTTATGAGATGAATTAAATGCTTTAAAGAAACACATATTCACAAGTTTGAGGTCGTAGGATTTTTAACTTTTAAATTGTTCAGAATAACTTTAAGAAATTAACCATATATGGATACTGTTCAATTCTTGTTGGATAGCCACCAACAATGCGGAAAGAATGCTTCTGGGGCACTGAATCGAACGCGTTTAACGCAAAAAAATTGAAGGAGAAAAAAACTATAAAAGCCCAAAACAACTTCATCGTGTATTTTCCAGCTTCATTGTTTGTAAACCGTTGCCTCGCAGCGGAAATAACTTCAGACTACAATGAAACAATTGACAACATCCACGCTCGTTCTCCTCTACGTGCGTATACAGCTGTTTAGAAGCTCCCGTTACAAAAGAATACCCCAGATTTTATGTTGACTTTCATGAAGCTTGGCAGATCCAGTTTTTCCGAAATTCACACCGGCTGCCTTTTACAGCAGATACCGGCGGTGCGTCTGCCAACAGGGCTATATGTAGCTTTTTTTTTAACATTTGTCGCGTCAACTCATGACGCGACGCGTCTCCTAACCCCTTGTTGGGTGTTGAGCGCTTTTTGGAGTAATCCTCCGTTACTTTATTTTTAAAATTTGGAGTAATCCTCCGTTACTGTATACTTATGTCCGTCACGTCTCGTTGCAGTCTGTTGTCAAGAGGACCGCCAGGTAGCATCTCTGCGTACGCGCCTCCTGCTACGCGCTCCTGCGTCACTTCACAGGGGTTGGACTAGCCCTTGTGAAGCGGCCAAACTCGTTTTGTTGGAGCAAATTTCACATGAGATTCACACGACATTTGTTTCCTTGCGTTTTCGGTGAAACTGTCGAATGAAGCAATCGTCGCTTGCCGCACACTAGAATACTTTAACAGTAGCAAGTATTTTATGTGCACCATTCATTTAATATATTGAATCTACTAAAATTCATTTTTGTTGTATGTTATAAGCCCGATGTGCTGCATCGTAATAATGAACGCTGAATACGCCTTGCCTTGTGGAAATCCACTGCCAAGCCTCGTGGAAATTAACAAAATTCCTAGAATGCTCGAATTACGTTTTGCGTATCTTCAGTGAGAACTTCCTTGTCTTTCGGGGAACTGTCTTGTGCTTAGGAAGCCCCATATGACAAACGAAAGTCTTCTGCAGTTTGGTTCCTTAATATCATGACATGTTAACAGCGTTTTGCAGTTAAATTTGGGTTCATTAAAATCGTTTTTCGTTTAGTTCACTAAATATGCTCATTAATTCCATGAAAAATCGTTGATTACCTCTACATTAATAGCACGCGTGCAATTAAAGTTCCAATTACAAATGCATATCTACCAATCAGAATTCAGAAAAGAAGGCAAATCGTTTAATTAAGAAACTACAACATAGACGTTGCTAAGGTATTTTCTCGTCGGCCATGAAACATGAAGAAAAATGTACATCATATATTACTAATCTACAACAGCTACATATAAACAAAGAATGAATAAAACAAAATGGGGAAGTTAACTAGTTAACTTATGGAACAACATGAAATATTTAAGGAGAATAAATTACATGTTTTAACGTATAAAACATTTGGTCATAAGGATTATGAATGTATAAAATATAAACGTCAGTAGTGTTTACCAGTTCTAAAAAGTACGCTATAGCAAAACTGTGTCAGAACGCCTATTTCCCCCCCCCCCCAATATTTATACATGTTGAATTCTCTCTTTACTTTTAGTGGGAAGTAATGTTTTCATGACTTTGTCCGCTTCTAATATTTTCTCCGCAAAAGATTCAGTATCTTCCATACGCAAATATTTCTGGCAAACAAACAAAACAACGCCCACTAAAATAGATATTTTTCAGAAGCAATATGACGTAATCTAACATATGCCTCGAATTGTAAAGACGTGCTTGAATTTCTCAAAAATTAAATTATTCTTAAATGGAAACGAAACATTTCTTTACGTAACATGTGTATAAAGAGGTAAATTGCACTCTTATTTACGAAAAAACGGTCCTATCGTCGCTCGTTTTCTTGAACGTACTTGTGCAATTATCCTCCTCTTTCGTTCTCGTTACTATTATGGGCTGCAATATTGGCACGACTCGAAAAATGAAGATTCGAAATAAACGCTTTAAAGTTTTAAGTAGTGGTTGAATTACAGGTATCACGCGTTTGGTAACAGGTGCATTAAGGAGTAAGCATTACTAAAAGACTTCATAGGGGTTTTGTTAATAATAACAATTATAAAATATTTGAAAATGAATGGCATAACTTAAAATTCGAATTTTTCGAGTGGTGCCAGTGTTGCAACCCACGAAGGAAATATTGAGTTTATTGATTATTTATAGGTTTGCCACTCGGACTGATGCTTCCGCGAGTTTCATTTTGGGCAGCTGTAGCTAACGATAGCCTGCTTAGATAATGCGATAAATGATCGTTCACGAATTAACATATATGTTTTCTCCCTCTCAGATGTAATTGCTCACCATGAAGGTTACCTCAAATAAAAATATATTAGTGAACAGAGGGTATTTAATGAGTTTCCTTAAAACAACTTAGCAAACTACGTTATCATTGCTGCTCTATCTTTTCCTCCCGCTCATCACACAGTTTATTACGCCACGTCCATTTCTTCCGCTCGACTTGCTCGTTCGCTATACCGCTCCCCCCTCTCGAAAATTTACGGAAATAAAATGATACCAGCGAAACCTCGCGCATGTTAAATCGCAACCTCTTCCCTATTTTTCCATTTCCATATTAAGCCTGTAACATATATGTTTCTTCAAGACCCTCTTATCCTCCATCACTTGTTCTATATGTCTCCTTATAATTGATAACAATACAATGCGCTCTTGTCAATTCAAACTATTCTTATATAACGTTCTTACCGACCAGAGAGGTACACCCGTGTAATTGAATCGCGTAGAATATCAAGTAATTAGTTTAATGTCACATACAGTTGCAGATTCTACTGGCTCTGTACAGGTGGGATAGAATCGAAAAACGTCGAACCAACAAAAATGTAATAAAATGTTAAAGAAGATCTCATCCAGTAGATTACGGTGTGAAGAACGTTTCTTTGAGTCCTTTGGCTTCAACGTCCTTTGAGTCCTTTGGCTTCAACGTTGAGTCCTTCGGCCTCAAAATGTTAGTCCTTCGTCCTAAAAAGCTTGGTTTAGGAGTTAGTATTTAACGATGTAAATTAAAAAATTCAGCCGAGTGTTGCCGGATGCATTTAACATGAATATTTAGATGCATTTTCTCAACAAATCCTTGATATTTTTAAAAGTCAAAGTGTAATTCATCACGTCTCCGTGAAATTCTCTTTATTTAGAAACTTCGTTTATAAATATTGGTTGCGTGTGAGAGCCGCGAAAGTTATGTATAATACTGAAATAATATAGGAGACGATATTATGTAGGATTACGGTCTTCCTCTCGAAATTTTCAGTGAGGCCACGGCGCACGCGTATGATAATGAGTGTTAGTAAAAAGATTTGTCAACGAAAATGTATTTATTATTTCCTGTCCATTGGTTCCCGTATTATTTCCTGGTCTATTGATCCACCTACTTTCCTCGTTGAAATAGCACATTTTAGTGCTTTAATAATATCGCTGGTGAGGTTGATACCTTCTCATAATTTGAGAAAAGGTGTTGTCTGTTATCAATATTTTTATTATAAAGATATTTTCGATTGCGTCATCACAGATGAATTTCTGACTCATTTTCCGCCCAGACGTTGCAAGATTAGGTCTAATGATGGTCGCTACGCGATCGTTAGAAGAAAAACATTGATATATAACAACACCTTTTCTCAAACAAACAAAAATTCGTGTTTTCTTTCATTATTAGCGTACAATACATTAGACATTTTCCTTTAAACTTCAATAGTGATCGCCTTCAAGTTTTCTTTTTTAATTAACCCAAACAGTTATATAATTTATAATACAGTTGTAGTAATTTATTATAGTATTTTATGATTACATTGTAGTTGTAACAACTAGAACTCTATTCACTCATGTCGAAAAGTATATTCCAAGTGTGTTTCAATTGTTCTCCTTGTTGAAAACACTGTCGCCACTTATGGGAGAAACAAATGTGAATACTATTTGAAGGCGTAGAACGAAATTTCATAATAAATCTAACAAATTTTTACGAAGTTGATAAAACGTTACAATACTCGATTGGTTACCAAACCCAGCCTAACCGCCTCGTTTGGCAATTTTCCTTTCGTATTGTAATGAAATGCTTCACGACACTTCTGTCGTAAGTAATTATAATTTAAGTCGAAAATTTATTTGCTTATAAAAAGAATCCCTAAGTTAATGACTAGAGTGATCGGGAGCCAAATCGACAGCGAGCAAATCCGCAAAGCGGAAAAGAACTGTTAGTTGTAATACAGGCGCGGATCCAGAAAGTATATTGGGGGGGGGGGATTTTCTCTCACTCTTTTTCTCTAGTATACAATATATATTCTAAACATGACAAATAATTTATTATATAATATAATATTCTAGCAAAATATTAAAATGATTATTTAGTGAATTACTGTATGTTGTAAAAATTTATTTATTTATTTATTAGCAAAATCATTGAAATTAAAGTTGCTAAATGATGGACAATTATAATATAATTTTCCGTCTATTATTCAGTGTGACAAATTAAAATGTACATTGACTGACACATTTGGGGGGGGGGGATTTCCCTTATTCCCCCCGTGGATCCGCGCCTGTGTAATATACAAAAAGATTAACTGTCGAACCTCTTATTAGCAGGCTATGACTCTACAAGCAATGTAAGAGAAAACTATCCTGGTAGTACACGAGGGAAAAACCAAACCAATGAATTGCATATGAGGAAGAAACAGCGAGGAAGTACTGCAAAGAATGGCAAAGTTTATTTTATAATAAATATTGATTTCTGAAAATCTTCAGGTTTGTTGAAAAATAATGAAGAACCCAAACCATGTAACACAGCTATCACACAGCTTCGAAATAATAATGGTTCCACACGTATGACAAAACAAATCAATATGAATATACGAGAGAATGTTTTGTGAATGATATCAGTTTTCCCCATTATTCCCCATTTTTATTTGAAAGCAATACGACAGAAACTGGTGGTTGCACAAACCTAACATTAAATAGCTGACAAGTTAATAGAAATGATTGCCCAAGAATTTGTCCCGAGCATTTTAATGTATTTTATGTAAAACTACTTTTCTGTAAAAGAGTTTGGACCTTGCGTGATAGCGGAAACAAGACTGCGTCAGTCCACTGGCGGTTATGAAGGAGATGGCTCCTTTCGTGAGTCGCCCCGTGCTTGCGCTAATTATATCGTTTTTCTTTCAACTCATCGGAGCAGAAAGAAGCTTTTCGAACCACTTGACGCTTGTTGATAAATCTACGTTACGAAATGTTCCAATTCCACATAATGAGGCGGACACTTTGACTGACAAAATGCGGTCTACTGTCGCCCCATCAGGACAAGAGAAAGACAAGTACGGTTTACGCGTTAAATGCTTCCTCATTCATGACAAGGTCAAAAAACTGAAAAAATCATTTCAGGTCGTGGTTGAAGCAAACTTGACAATTGCTTGTTTCTGGAAAAATTACCTGGAGATTCAGGCTGCGTCTGAAAACCGACGTTCAAGCGTCGGCCGGGAGCTTCTTCCCAGCAAATGCCTCGCATTGGAAGCAGAGGCTCTTGCCGTAAGAGACCCTCCTCTCCATCTTCATTTGAAAATTAGCAGCATCATATGCGTAATGGAAGCTAATATTTTTATACTGTGTTCGCGCCTTGGAAGAAATGATTGCAAGACCGCGGTCATGATTTGTTCTCGCCTCAAACCAAACGACTTGGACCGGATTCGTGACAATGTTCTATTCTACTCGGCCAGCGCAAAGTATATGGAGTGCCTTTTGGTGACCGCCATTGCTTTCATTTCAATTAATGACAAACGACCGCCTCTGAAAGGTGTGCATGCCCTAACTCCCTTGCAACGTGTGGAAGGTTGGTGCGAAATTTGGAGGACTGGGGGCAACATTATAGTGGAAGATCCGGTGTCTCTGAAAGCACTAGCAAATCCATTGAACACAGTTCGATTCCTCGGAGACGCCACGATCGAATGCAAGCCCAAATGGAGGACAAAATTCTCTTCGCAATTTTCTTTTATTTCAGACTTGATGAAGATGATTGGCGAACACATTGGTTCGGTCGAGTGCACAAACGTGCCTCAAGATGACTTCCAGCTGGGTAACCTTCTAGTGACATTAGGAATAGCAGACGTTTATGTTACAGACACGTGGTCCGTCACCGGCAGGTTGCTGATGTATCCTCACGATCAGAATGACATGTGTGTGCTCGTGCGTAGGCAGAAGCCAGAACCCCGCAACCTGGTGAACGCCTACTCCTCCTTGACGTGGATAACGACAGGCGTCACCCTGTTGACGTTCGCGACAGTCATCCGGTTAGTCGGGGGAAAGTCAGCTCTCCTACATGTATTTCGCGCGTTTATTTCCGGTGATTTCGACGACCGTCAAGGCCCACTTAGCAACTTCTTCTTCATTCTCATCAGCAGTTTCGGTCTCATCATGCTGAACGCGTTTGCCGGAGTTTTCACGAGCTTCCTCACAGTTCCAGAAGAAAAACCGCAATGGCAAACTTTGAAGGAAGTAGCTAGCCACGTCGACATAGTCCTTGCATCGCCCTCGTTTTTGAATCTGAAAAGCGACGACCAAGCAATTTCACAATTGCAGAGTAAGCTGCACCGCGGAGATGCCGTGTTGGTAGCTCTACGTGATGACGTGGCGTTTGTGGGAGGGCGGAACTCTTTAGACTTCCTACACCTTCTTATGATAGATGAATCCAGAGCGCCACTCACACACATCGTGCCGCAGTGCGTGGTGTCGCCGGGCTTCGTCACAGTCGGGGTGCGCTCTCACTGGCCTTGGAAGGAAACGTTCATCATTTTGCTCCTGAGGCTGCTCCAGGGCGGGCTGCGGGAGAAAGTAAAGAGGTAACAAATGATTTAAAAAAATATAAAACAATTTTCAAAACTCATCACTTGAACGAAATTGGAAAGAACAGAATTAAATGTACATCTAAACCTACAATATATATATATATATATATATATATATATATATATATATATATATATATATATATATATATATATATATATATATATATATATATATATATATATATATATATATATATAGACTAAAAAATGTCTATAGTTCTATTCGAAAAACAAAGCTACCTGAATATCTCGTAAAATACAAGAGATAAAATGGAAAGGAATACATACATCAATTAACCCCATTCCCTCATACACCTCCGTGGAAACTACATTGTAATGAATTCAACCGTTCAAAACTTGCCGGAGGTACGTGACTCACCCTGAGTTAAAGTTACCCTCACACCGATGCGTTAAAGTTACGTGACTTACGACTCACCCTGAGTGTGTGTGTGTGTGTGTGTGTGTGTGTGTGTGTGTGTGTGTGTGTGTGTGTGTGTGACGATGGAACCCGAGTCCGGCATTTACAAATGAATACTCCAAAGACACTTTCACACGAGTTGCGTACATTATCTTTTAGCAGCAAATCTTAGAAATTTACAAGTCTATGTTTCTGGGATCATTCTTAATATGCGATGCGGTAGCCATGTTTGTTTACGTCGCTCTTTTATTCCTTTACCTTGTAGTTCATAGTTTTATGTGGCCATAACTTCTTTACGGTATACGTACTGCAAAGGAACAATTTTTAAATCAATAAACAGTGGAGGTAAGTTCTAGTTTCCAAGCACGATGGCTGAAAATAATTGTTCATCTAAATTCTTTGGGGTACTTTTCCCCATTTGAATGTCCGCAGTACATGAATTTCCGCAGTTTTGGATTCATGAATAAACATCATGTAAACATGCTGCAGAAGCAAAATATTTTTACCCAATTTCTTCCATTAAAAGTAACTTTGTTTATTTACGTTTTGCACAGGCTATATATAAATTACAATGTTATAATGAAAATGTAAATATAAAAGAGGAAGGAAAGCAAAAAATAACGTTTACAATTCAATCTCCTTATGGAGTTTCGGCGCGGCAAAGCATTATAGCAGTGGCCAGCAATATCGACCTTCTGCGCATGCGCAGTTCGAGTTTCGCATCACTTTTGTTTCGCACCTGATCGAAGATCGAGATTGCTGCATCTAGGTCGTGCAAAAACTCTTGGCAGCTCAGTGTGTAACTTCCAAAATGAACGTAAGTTTAGAAAACCAGCGGAAGCCAGTTGGTGCGCAGGTGTGCAGGTGAGGTTGTCGCTGCCGCAGGCACTTCCGGACCCTGGAGCAGGTGCATGCGCATGCGCGGGCGCCCGGGCTGCGGAAGCTGGCCCTCGCGCACGTCGCGCAGCCGGCCATCTTGTTGGCGGGCGGCCTGCTGCTCGCCGCCGCCGCCTTCGCCATCGAGTGCGCCTGGGCCCGCGTCTCCGCCCGCGCCACGCGGAAGGAGGCCCTCTCGCCGCCTCGTCGCTAGGCGCCAACGAAACGCTCTCGGAACTCATGGAAACCAAGAATCTTATCAAATTTGCCAAGCTACACTGTCACAAATGTCTGCATTACTTTTAATGTAAAATGGCATGAAAGTAATTTTCATGTACGTAAATTAAATTTAATATACACGTACAGTAACATTAATGTACGTGTACGTTAAATTTAATATAGTGTACATTAAATTTAATGTACGTGTACAATTAACTTTAAGTTAACGGTCGTACATTAAATCTACATTGATTTTAATTTAAGCATTACATTTAGTGTACAGGTACATTGATATCCCTTTAATGTATAAGGTACATTAAAATTCATGTACAGTCGTACATTAAATCTACATTAAATTTAACGTAATTTCTGACAGTGAAATTTAATATGATCTGATGAGAGTTTGTTCTATGGTAATGATGAACAGGCGTAGGTGGCTCAGAGTATCAACTAATTTTACCGCAGTGTCTCTGATTGGCAGGTCCTATTCACGACTGAGGCAGGTTTTTCGACTCTAGCTACATAGCTAGCATTGTGAAAGTCGATAATCTTTGTTTAACTGATAAAATGTTATTGGCGACATTCCAAATAGAAGAATTAGATTTAATATTTCTCTTCTTTTAGGATTACTTCTTCGCAAAAACGGTACTTCCAATAAAGATTTTGTGTACACTGAAATACTGGGCCTGCCACATAACCACCATCGCAACCTCAACCATCCACTGTCTGTGACCGCAACACGCCTTCACAGGAGGCCAGACGCGCGAGAGCCTTCGTGTCAAACCAACTCCAAAGCTGGACAAAACAAAACTACTCTTTTCTTATTGGTTGAGGGACGTTGTCATGGCAACAGGGGAGGCGTGCGTCAGCTTGGGCCGCCGGTATCCTGCAGGCCCAAGTAATGCTAATATTTGGTGGTGCTATCTTCCTGTAACGCATAGAACTGTTTAGCTCTATCTTCAGTGGTAACGCTTTGTTTGCAGCAAGAGAAACGACTTCTTTTAAGTTTTTACTCGCCAGTCATCAACATTTATGTCTTAAGTAGCACTTAACACTGCTCTTCCTAATTTCTCGTCGCGCACTATATTTTTGTCGGACGAGGACTTCTCAAAAGGAAGCGTCGAAGCCATTTACAAGTTAGCCAACTGCAAACGAACGAATGTGGGAAGGGAGTCTAATGGGCTCAAGGGCACGACGACCACAGAACCTTCAGTTATGTTGCCAGCACTAGCTGTCACTTTGGCTCATCCTTAGGAAAATCGCTCTATACCTGGATGGGGAAAAGCCCGCCAGCTAACGTGTATATCGGCGCCGTATTTCTTTATCCAGCGTGGGAATATCACCGCCACCTCTGAAGGAAAAATATGCACTGCACTTACGGGACTAATGACAGTTGATTCGCCCGGAAACACCAAATAATCAAATTAGTGTAGAATTCGCATGGGTAATCTACGCACTTGGCTCACGGCAACAGTGAATGCCGTCTCCCAAACTTCAACCTCCCAACTTGTCGATAGGTATCCGCGGCACAAAAAAATTACATTTACACTTCGGATAAGAAAGCACGCAAATAGCAAAAGCACGCACGATAAAAAAAACAAATTACGAATGCGGACAAAAAAAATTCTGAGCGATAACAATCCCTAGCGTTTTAACTAACTTTGAAAGCAATATATCGGTCTGCTGACCATGGTGATGGGGAAATTGGTGTACACTTGAGAAGAAAAGGATACTTCCAGATAAGATTGTAAAATGTTTCATAAACTCAAATAATGTATTTTTTTTCTACGACTCCAACATTAAAATAAGATTTTCGAAACATTTCTTGGCACCTCTAACCACCCTGATTCCTCTACAACCAAAATCGTGTTTTATTATTTTTTCGTCAAATTAATATAAACTTTGGTATTGATAAATATGAAAACCTGAAAGAAATTAATTTAAACTATCAACAAATTATTTGTAAACTCAATCTTGTAATCTCTTCTGTAATTCTCAGCGCCAAATGCAAACGATTTTTTTAATTAATAAAAATTAATTTTTACTGTCTTTGAACACAAGAACATGCACGAAAATTCTCAAAACTTCCTCTCTAAACACCGGTTGGGGTCATTCTTTTTAGATATTTTCGATCATTCACCGTAGATAAATATTATCGATGGCATTGACCATAAATTCCTACCGGTTTGACTAATTATATACCTGCACATATTATAGTACTATGCAATGTGTTGTTAGTACAATGTAAATCGATACAACTCCTGAGGATTCATTGAATCTTTTTGCAGACAGGATTATAATTAACAATAAGCTTAATTATTCCAAAGAGAAGAATTTAATTCGTGATATGAAAGACTTTATTAATCATGTAAAAAAATAATAATTAGTATTATTATTGTAAAGGAATTGGTTGTAATAATATGTATTGTGATAATAATGATGTTATTTATGAAATAAATTACAGTAGTGATAACGCACAAGCAAATTGATGCCTATATTTTAATTTTCAAAGGAACGACCAGTGCGAAGAATATGCAAATTCTAAAACGGCAATATACTTTTGCAGTGAAAATGGAAATATTAATAAGGCCAATAATAAAGTGTATAGTTATAATAATAATAATAATAATAATAATAATAATAATAATAATAATAATTTTTGTTGTTAAACAAAGTAATAGTGAGAGGCTTACAGTTACAAACGGACGACTACAAGAAGAGAGAAATTGAAATTTTTAAACTAATGAAAAAACATGCCTGCTCTAGAAAAAGAAGCCACTGCAGTGACGAAGCCACGCATGTAAAACCGAAGAAATGCAACGGATTTCTACTTGTTAAAATGAAGTCTTTGGAAGACGAGCGCTGTACAATAAGCAAAAGAAATAGCCTGCTAAGTACCAACATTTATCTTTCAAACGATAGAACAAAAATGAACGAGGGGTGCAGCATCATCGTAGGCCTCACAAAAAGAACGATCAACAGGACTACTAGTGACTAGACTACTACTTACTGGAAGGACTGTGTAGGCATTTCTCGAAGAACGGACGACAAAGAAGACCCTGTACGTGGCCAAAAGGAAAGACCCAAAATCTCCGGCATGGTAAACCAAGCGAGCTCATTTCGTAGCCCATAATAACATCAATTCTATTGTAAATACTGACTACGAGTGTACAAGTATTGCTTCTAGATCAGGCGAATCACTGAATTATACAGATGATATCAATAATAGAGTAAATAATGTAAATTATATTAATGACAGCTCCAAAAACACAAGCTTCTTTTCTGATAGGTGCAATGGCATTAAGAACTTCTTTGGTTTATATTTTTCAGACTTCAATCAGTATGTATTGAATAATTCTACTACAGGGTACGTCTCAATGCAACGAGGTTAACAAAATGTATTGTAACTAGAGATGGTCAAACCAACGTTCAGTCTCTCTCCTTTCTCGCAGGAGCTGCGAGTCGTTAAGGAATTTTTGCACCCTCGAACGTTGAAGCACTATCGATATCCTGCGCATTCGCACTTCAAACATGTGCATCTGCGCATGGGCAAAAGATCAAAATTGCAGTCGATTGCTGCCCAGAAACGCGTGCAAAACTCCCTAATACTTAGGGAGGCAATGGGAGCCGCTGATAGCAAGATTCTCTGACTCTCGTAGAGAAAGATTATTCTTTTAAGCAGTCCAAGCTAGCTGCGAATCGGAAGAGATTCGTGGTTAATATTGCTTAGTGTGGAGTAAGGATTTGGTTGGTTGGTTGGTTTTTCGTGTTTCCGGGCGCGTCAACGGCTTCGGTCATTAGTCCCGTAAGTGTAGTGCATGTTTGTTCTCTGGAGATGGCGGTGATCTTTATCCGCTGGATGGCGAGATCCGGCGCCGACCTACCGTCGGCTAATGGGGTTTCCCCCTAATCAGGACTCTCCCACCAGCAGGGCACCGCCCCAGCCGGGACACGCTCTAAGCTCCCGACCGATCTCCCAGAATATGTGGTAGTGTAGTGCATGTTAGTGTAAGTGTGTGTGTAAGGGGAGAGGATAGGATAAGGAAGAGGAAGGACTGATCGCGCGCGGTCTGTGACCCGTTTGATAGGGTACTGCTCCGGCATTCGCCTGGTGTTGATCGGAGAAACCACGGAAAACTACCGATCAGAGCAGCCGGCCGCTAGAATTCTCCTCCAGACAGCGACTGAATTCGACCTAGCTGAAAAGCTAGTGTCGAAAATCCTGCCGCCGTCAGGACTCGAACGTAGGACCTCCCGGTCAGAGGCGCTGCAGTGACATCAGTTGATGCACTGAGCTACCGCTCCCGGTAGTAAGGATTTCCTCCACGCACTTTCATCGTATTGAAATTAAAAATGTTTATAACAAAAGAAACTGTTGTAAATAAAGAAGGTGGATATGTTCTTCTTGAGATGCCAGCAATTGGGAGAATTTCAAGTAATTTTTCAAGAATTTCAAATTTAATGCAATTTTTATCTTGCTTCATAACATGTATGTTATTATGTCAATTACTAATTTCTATACTTTTATGTGGTTTCCTTGCATCTTTTGTTTCTCTACGTGCAGTTTTCAAAATAGTACAAATATCGAGTAATATTTTGTCAATAAATTTAATTAAAATTAAATAAAATAATTGAACTCCTAGCACAATAATCAAACGTCTCTTTACATATTCACAACATATTACATTTTTACATATTGCCGGTGCACAAGAAAAGTGAAAAACGGCTGAAATGGCTCAGAGAAAAAACTGTGTCTAATGCAGCGTTTTTAAGAAACAACGATGATTTAATCATTAATTTATTAAAGTCCATGTTTTTAACATTGATGTTTGTGCTCATTGTTTTGTTTTAGAATAAAAAAGTCCTACAATCACAATTTTGTAAAAGTTAGGTAATGAAATAATAACTGCAATTGTCCGTTTCTTGTTCCAACGAAAGGAAAGTTGTTTGTACTACCTTTATCGAGCAGACTCACAGGACAGGTGACACCGATATCCTGTATATTTCCTATGCCTTACGTCGTATTTCATTCGAGGAGAGGTGGTCAACTCATGCGCTGAGGCATGGGGTCTGCTCGTCTCTTCTTCCCGCATCCTTCTGGTAAGTTCTGGTCCCATATGATGACCCTGAGCATTCAGGCTTTCAGAACCAAGCATTATTTTTTATTTCGTTTTTTCAGTTAAGTTTTTTCGTTAAATCTTGATTATAAATTAACAAACACAGCAACAAAGTGTTATTTTCTTAGATCTTATTAAATGTATAAACCCTTTGATTATTGATCTGGGCTGTCCGGGTGACGCCGCTTCGAAGGCTGAGGTGCCGACGTTTCGACCGACATATCGCGGTCCTCTTCAGGGCTGTACTACCCTTTGATTATTTGCATAATGTATTTTTAAGTTGTCAAGTTTGAAAACAATTGTAAAAAGAACGATAGATAATATATTGCTTAAATTAAACATTTTTCAATTATTAATTTTGAATTAAATATTACGCTTCTCTTTCCTCGCGTAAGAATTTATTTATTTATTTAACGTCAAAAACAGTTAAAACTGTGTGACGTGCTATGGGGAGAAGTGTATTCTGTGCACGTTTTCTTAAATTCTGGGATCCCTACGCTACCTAAGCCAAGTACAAGATGAATTCTGAATGCAGATGGAAATGAGTACTTTTGGCAAGAATTGGTAAGAAAAATTCGCTCCTGTTTAATAAAAACTATTTGCAATAGCAAATCAGCTGTTTAGAGGTATTATCCTTCATTGTGCCCTTTGTTAAGGAATCGACTTCGTGTGATGAGAACATGGAAAACGGTAATTTGAATAACTTTATTCCCTAAAGAACACTAGAAGACGTGCACAGATAGTGAATTTACAGTACATTTATGCCCAGAAGCAAAGTAAAGGACCACCTCAGCATTCGCTCAACGAAAACCATACTGAGTTGGGGGGAATGACTCAGAAGCAGAGCTATAACGCTTGTTACAGATTGTGTAGAAGTATGCAGTCTAAATGGATTCAATATCACACATTCAATATCATTGTTAAAATTAATATTATTTCCCTGTATGATGCTCGGTGAAATTGTATAGATTCGTCATCGATTCCACAAAAAGGAGTGTATGAATTGATACGAAATATTTACAGGCTCTTCACCAGGATTTGACGCAGTGTCCTTGCAAAGTTTGGTAAAGATTAATTCAACGCGAATGCAGAAAATAAATACTTTAAATAATATCCTGATAGACGCATCACGATCATTATTTTTCCCCTGTCGCTAAGTCGCAGTTCCTAATATATTCCGTCAGAGACGAGCAGCGGTGCGGTAAAAGCCGCAGTGTTCGGTGAACAGCCGTACCGTTCACCGATTGCGATAAAACTTTGTCAACTTATTGTTTGCACTTGTAGGAAGCATATAGGCATAGTACAATTATCATAACTCTGCTAGTTGACGCCGTATTTAAGTGCAAATTTCCAATTCTACTGAACTTCATTGTTGTTGAGCGTTGCCGTATGACGTGGGGCAAGGTCGAGAAGGACAGCAGCAGCGAGCGGTACACGACGGAGAGAGGAGAGAAAAAAGAGAGGGAAAAGAGAAGGAAGGAGGGAAAATAAGAAAGAAAGAGAGAAAAAGAGTGAGAGGACACAACAAGAGGGAGCGAAGAGAGGAAGGGAATGAGAAAGGGAAAAGGGAGAAAAAAGAGCGGAGACAGAGGGAATAAGAGAGAAGGAAATACAGTGAAAGAGAGGGGGGAAAAGAGGAGGAAAGAGAGAGAGATGGAAAAGAAGAGAGTAAAAGAGAGAGGGGAAAAGAGACAAGAGAAAGAAAGAGATGGAAATAAAGAGAAAGGGAAAGAGAGAAATGGAAAGAGAGGGAGAGGGAAAGAGTGAGGGAAAAAAGAGGAAGAGAGAAAAAAGAGGGGGAGAGAAAGAGAATGAAAAAGGAGGAAGTGGGAGAAGAGAGAGGGATGAGAAAGAGAGAAAAATGAGAGAAAGGAAAGGCAGAGGGAGAACAAAAGGGCAAAAGAGAAAGAGGTGGAAACGAGAGAGGGAAGAGAGAGAGAAAGATGGAACGAAGAGAGTGGGGGAAAGAGAGGGGATAAGAGAGGAGGAAAGAGTGAACGAGAGAGGGGAAAGAGAGAGGGTGGGAAAAAAGGGAAAAAGAGAGAGGGGGAGAAAAGAGATAAGATTCTTAAATAAGAATAAAGAACAAGGCAACTCTTTCAAATTTCAAACGATATTTCCACAATTATATCTTCTGCGGCAGCAAAGCGCCGGGTAGGCGCTAGTAATGTATATAATGTAAATATTCTAGTGTAGTAATTCCATCTCTATTTTATAAAAGGTCTGAATATAGCTGTAAGGTGTAGCCGAAATGTCATGCAATCAAAAAATACTGTATGTAATCAATATACACTATAATAAATTACTCGTGAATGTCAAAAATAATAAGTGGAACTGGTTGTGATAATAAATTATTGGCATTCATTAAAGAAGGAAGAAAATAACTTTTTCTTTTATTCAATACGCAGTAAATTTTTTCAGTGATCAGATGATATTAAACGGTATAAAACATACATCGCCGAGCATTCTGAGGAGTAATTTATAAAACACTGCTGCGAAATTAATCGCAAGCGTAAGTACTGGCTCTCGTCCTAGGAGTTAAAGTACGTGATGTTGAATTCAGTGTATTCACGTTCTACATTCGTGTACCAACCTTGCGCGATGGGTATTTTAGCCATAAATAAAACTATTAGTTTATATTATTGAGAAAGAAAAGGCAGCAGTCATTATTGTTTTGTTATCAGTGTGGCGTTACAATAATGGGTTACACGCAACAAAAACTGCTAATTCGTAAGGGATACACGTTTTGCCAATTAGCATTGCCAATACCCCTAGCAAGTAAAAGAAAATGGATAGAAAAAATATAATAAATAAATATAACATTTTATATACATCAAAATTACTCGGTTTTTACATGCATTACTTTTTATTTTCACATCTTATTAAGCAAATCGAATTCACCTATTCCCTTTCATATTTAACTCAATTAAAAGACGCATTTAACATAGGTTTTAAATAATTTCTAAAATATTAATTTTAAAACTTATAATAAAACCTCGAAGAAGAAACGAAAAAAGAAATATGAAATAATATACAAAATCTAACTTGTAGCATTCAATTGCTTAGCATCACTATACATTTTACGTTCAGGAAGCATGGGAACGGTCGACTATTTTTGTCGCCAAATTACTCAAAAAATACTATTTTTGTAATATTCAACATGATCTTATTTGAAGGTCTGTTTTTGATGAACACATTTCATGAAAGAAAAAGTTAATCTTCGTAATTCTAGTTGTAGGAAGACCCCGAAAAAATTTTGAATTTTTTTCAATTTTTGAAAAGTCAGAGTTTTTAACCAACACGAAACCTGCGCTATTCTCTTAAACGCCCTTGAGACTATCCAACAACAAAATTTAATCAAAATCGATGGCGCCATTTTTTTGAAAATTTGAAAAAACAAAATAATACTACTAAACGTACTTTACGTCATACTAAACAGTGCAATTTGCTTTATCAGTTGGAAAAGTTTGAAGAAAAAATGTGGAGCAATTTTAGAGAAAATGGCGATTAAGCGTTTCTGGAGGTGCCGAATTTTGAGCTCATTTTCACAGAAAACTGTTGAGTTTTCGAGAAATGCCACGTGTTCTATTGCAAGTTAATAGTAGGTTCTCTGCTTTAGTGTCTTACCATGGATGAATAGATGGATGTTAATCTATGGTTTGACTTCGTGTACTGTGTGTACTAATGGAGTAAGCCCTAGTTGAGTAGGGTTTTTTGGTATAATGTTCATTGTAATTCTTGATAGAGCTTCGTTTATCTTAATGTTGACTGGAACTGGGAAGCAGAATTGCTCCTATTTTCTTTCATGCAATTCGTGATGAATGTCTCGAATTATCATGAGTAAATTGAGAACACAATGCGAGTCCATCCAAATCGTCCTTTCATCGATTTCAAATATCATTTCGTCTTCCAGGATTACAGCAATTCTTGTTTCGATTTGTTCACCCAATAATAGTCACGCCTGGTTTGTTTTACAGTATTTTGAATGTCACGATTCGCCTTTTATTTGATATTAGATTTCTTTTCGCTTCGTTTCATGTGTGATTTCTGATTTGATTGAAGTTTTCTACAACCACCGCTTTATTCCATTCTATATTGAGTTCCAAACTCATCCACAATGTTTTTTAAATGAATAGATGGTGAATTATTTCTCCTACATCGATGTCATTCATAAAAAGCACCTCGTTGTTTCATTCCGATGGCGAAGTAATTAAGTTGCATTCATTAATGACTACTAATACCTGGATAAAGAAACTGACTGGCAAATGGTTGGTACGGGACCCTAAAGTTTGCAAGGATTGCGAGAAGTAACGAGCTCAATAGGAGCGGCCGCCTGTGATCGCGTCCCACGACGCCTAGGCAATGGATGTCGTGGGTGCCGCCATGATGCGACATCGCAAACAAAACATGAGGGTTCAAAATTCCAGCATCAATGATAATCATCAACCAAAAACTATCATGTTTTAAAGCTGGTTTAGTAAACTCTACTTTAAATTCTTGAAAAACGAAATTTACAGTGGTTGTGTATTAATTTATAATTAATATTTAACCGAAAACAACTTGTTAAATAATAATAATAATAATAATAATAATAATAATAATAAACTAGTGGTGCTAAAACAGGCCTTTAGAAATGGTTATGGTTATTTACACCACAATTTCTCTCCGAATTAACACATCTTAATCATTTTTTCTAAAACTCGTTAGATATCTTAGGACATTTGGTGCGAAAACTAAATATTTTCAAGCAAATAGCAACACTCGAATATAAGAAACGATCATAGAAATATCAAATAATATATAAATTCTAACTTGCGTGGTATCCAACTGCCTAGAAACACTTCTCGTGTTACGTTCTCGAAGCCGAGGATATTTGGAGACGGCGATTAAGTTTGCCGCCAAATTACTCCAAAAATATTCATATTTTCGAAAAATTCAACATAACCTTATTTGAAGATGTTTTTGTTGAACACATTTCATTAAGGATGTCTCTTCACAATTGTAGTTGTAGGGAGACGCCGAAATATTTTTAATTTTTTTAAGTTTTCGAAAATTCAGACATTTCAACGAACAATAAACCTGCACCATTCTTAAGCGTCCTTTTCGCTATCTGAGGTCCAAATTTATTCAAAAAATTTTGTGCCGTTTCTCAGAAAAATTATTTAATGCTAATAAAAATTGCCTATGTTTGACCCAAAATTTCTTCCAATATTCTTTTTCGAAAAATTGAACTTGACATTATTTGTACGTTTTTCATGAACTCATCTCATTAAGAAAAAATGTTTATTTTTATAATTGTGGAGATTTTGAATTTTTTTCAATTTTCAACAAATTAGGATTTTTACCAAACACGAGACTGGCTCTTAAAGGTCCTTCACACTAACCAACAAAATTTTATCAAAAACGATGCAGCTGTTTTTGAGGGGGAAAACCTTTAAACAAGATTAAAAATTGCTTATATTTCATGCAAGATTACGCGAAAAGTACTTTTTCGAAAAACTGTACGTGACCTTATTTCAACATCTTTAAGAAACATTTAAAGAAAGGAAAAAATTACCATCTTAATCATTATATTCGTACGAAGACGTCGAAAAAATTTTGAATCTTCGAAAACTTAGTTTTTAACGAAAATTAGACCTGCACCATTCTCTTCCTTCACACTATCCAACAACAAAATTTAATCAAAATCGATGGCGCCATTTTTTTTAAATGTCCCAGAGGCTTCATGTAAAGTACTCCCCAAAATTAAAAAGTGGTTTCAAATTCAAAGGGCCGCGACATCAGCCAGATCGATGGGGAATATCAATTTCCGAGAAAATCGGCAGAACGGTTCAGCCGCTACCATTGTTTACAGACGGACAGACAGACGTTACGCCGTCAATCGATTTGGCGGTATCAAGGACCCACGAAACATGTCTGGCTACACCATGAGTTGGAGAATTTTTTCTAAATTTAGCGACTGAATTCATCCTTTTTCGTTACCAGTGCCGTTAATAAGAGTTTTTCTGCCTTAAATTCGCCGCTTTCTCCCGCATCATTCCATAACTTTCTCCTAAGACAAGAAAGTAAAGAGGACAAATCCAAACCTGAATCCTGAGTGCCTCATGTCAAAGGATGATTTGGCCCTAAGCCCATCGTGAATGTCTTGACCACCTCTCCGTGTGCATAAATTGGTGGAGAAAAGATATGGGAAACACCAGAGCATAGTAGGGGTCATCTGGGGCGAAAGACAGCTAAGTAAACGAGATATAAGTACGAATGTCGTTTGTTTGCTTCAAACACAAAAACAATGTTACCATCTGTTATTATTTCACATTTTGACTTTTAAAAACTTGTGATTTGGGGAATTTTACATTCACAAACAAAACTTTGGTTTTAATGTTTTGATGTTTCTATAAAATCATTGATGTCGCATCCCCAAGAACGCACATGATGGAAAGTATGTCTAGAACATCCTCCAGTGATCCACCTCCCACCAACCTGGGAACTCTCCTTCATTTCAGAACCATTTTCATAATTTTAGAGGGAGGGCGTAGGAGAGACACCCATTCCCTCCAGCATCAATTATTGCTTCTATTTACTCTATGGTAATTATAATATAGCAAGAATACCATTTTTTCTTCAAGGGTAATTTGGGGATGCTATTTAAGTAAGTTAGAATGATAGTTTAATGGGTAGTCTGACATAATTTCCAAGATTATACATTTAAACTACATAAGTGCAAGTCATGAGATACCTTTGTTCCTCACACATTATCAGTATCCCCAGATTCACCGAAAAAAATTAGGTGCCCTACCCCATCAATTCCACTATTTCTGCTGCTGCCATTTTTTTGCATTATCTGAAGTGCATTACAAAATACAGCAAATAAAGATACAGTAAATGAGAAAATCTATTGTTTATTCAAGTAGGGGTATACAACAATTACACAATGGCCATAGTAACATGAAATTATGCAACACTTCACCATTTGCAAATAGATTGTTCCAAGAGATAAAAGGTTTTCCATTCTTCAACAAATTAAAACAAACATACCACCTCCATAAGCTTCATTTGCAGGAGTCCTATTTCTGCGTTGGCAGCTAAAGAATGAATATATGTTCCCTTCACAGCTGACATTCAAGTTTTTCTCAGTACAGCAATTCCCAAATCCTAGTAAGCAGGAATACAGAAGAGAGAAACTTACCAAAATGAATCTGAATTTCACACTTGGGTTACTCTTGCTTTTTCAACACCACCGAGGCACAAATATTTTTTGGTCTTTTGTGAGAATCTAGCAATTCTTCTAATTGCTCAAGATATTTGTGCATATAAAAAGCATAGGACATAAAGTGATCTAGTACTGTGTTTAATAACCATGTTATTCAATTTCATTATGCAGACAAGTCATTTGTCTAGCATGTTCATAGCAAAACAATGCATACAAAATAGTGTTATCCTCAAAAACATTCATAAATACTTCCCATTTGTGGATCCAAATATATCCACAAGAAAAAGACCATCACAGTACAAGCAATTTGATCTTGCAGCACTAGCTTAGTTAAGGCATCGCTTCTCTGCAAGGAATCCAACGTGTAGTGAAAAATACAAATATTTCCATTAACATTGGGGTGCAGAAGAACATTGAAAATTGGCAAACAACAAATTATACACATACATGGTACTTTCATGTTTTCACAAACAAGTTTGGAATGCATCATTTCATCAAAAGATAATCACACCATAAATAATCAAGCTCCAAAGAGCAACACTGGATTGTTTTTCTATGCATCATCCTGAGTGTATCTTTGTTATTGAGCTTTTAAGCTTGGAATTGTTCGTGTCAGACAATAGTGTAAATCAAACATGAGATTGACTAGAATGAATAGCAGAGTAATATAATCCAAACATCAAAAGCACTGAACAAAAAGTCAGAATTTGGCATTAGCTATACATGGTTTATATCTAGTTCCTTATGAGTGCTTTGTTTCCTTTAACAACACTTGGTAATGCAAAGCTAAGGATTCAAACAATTCTGTATGTTATCTTCAGTCCCTAGACTCGTCTGAACTTTTAGAAGGTTGGGCAGGGCGGGGTGAGTTCTCTCATCACTCCCTTTACTCCTCTGACTGGGCCTCTTTCGGCCCTTCTTGTGTGTCTCCCTGCTCCTCCCCTTCCTTCTGCTCTGCTCCTTCTTCTCCTTCCAAAACGATTTCCTCTGGGTCTGGGGCTCGGGGCAAAAACTCACTCTCAGGGTACATTTTGGTGAAGATCTCTTTAGCCTGAGGAAGAACAAGTTAAACAGTTCAAGCAATAACAAGCATTTACTGAAACACTTCCTATTGAGACCTAGATGTTAAAAAACATTACAAATTGTCAGACTTCAGCACGTAGTAAGAATGATAAAAGTAGTTTTGGATATTTGATACATTTTAACCTGACATACTTTCAGGTTTTTGGGTTTTCTAAAATTTTGTTCCAACCTTCTGTACTTTGTAAACACTGTAAATTAAAGTCAATTCAATTCAATATATGTAATACTGTATTTTCACATTTCAAGTAATGTGTTAAATGTAGAGTTAAATATGATGGGGCTGTTTGACTAGTTTTTATTTTGAGTTTTCATTTATGAAGCACTGAAGAGGCCAGGCAATCTGGTAGATATTATATTGTGATTGACTTTCTGAATCAGAAATAAAAGTTCAAATATTAATAAGAGTTACAAAATGTAATGACAGAAACTCCATATCCTTGACATTTAATCGATCACTAATGTTTCAACATCACATATGGATCTGTCTCTCTTACGAAATATAAAAGTGATTTCTTTGCATTAATGATATAAAAATAAAACTACTGTACAAATCAACAGAAGAAGAAAGAACAAAAAGATAAAATAAAAATAAAAAAAGCAATACACAGTGAAGCACTGCCTCAGATTATTAAAATTGAAAATTCCACATGACAAACTCCTTTGCTAATCTTTTTCTCATGTACTGAAGAGAGAATAAAAAATACGTTATGAGGTGGCAATGAAAGAATACCTGCTTCACTGAGAACTCAAAATCCAAATCCAGGTCAGGTCCAGAACACAGGAACACATTCGAGGGCACATCAGCAGAGAAGTCACACTGGGACGTCTCAGGGCAATTGAAGAAGAGAGACCACAGCACCTGCGGTTTTAGGGCAGCTGGCCTCTCACCAGAAGCATCCGCACCTTCTGGGTTCTCTGCACTGCCCTCCTGCAGACCATACAGCATCACTCAACCACTCTACTAGTCACTCTAGTTATCATCAACACATTTAGTCTAATGGAGGTTCTAGTTACATCCTCTAGTGTTGAGCACCAAATTTCCAAGATACATCTTGCATAGGTTTAACATACTTCAGAAATTTTCATAGTGCTTATATAAGCAACTATAAATATTACATACGTAATAAAGAAATTGAAAGTTCAATTCCTGTGCTACAATACTTCATAATTGATAAGAATTTTTCGTAAAATAGCAAGAGGAAATATAAAAAGTAAAATATAGAGGAATTCAAGGAAAAAGCAAGAGATTTAAAACCTATCATAAAATTTATTTTCTTATGTCACAAACCTTTTGGAATAATGGTGAATGAAATGTAACATATATTTCCACAATTGTGGTATAAATTGTGATCAGAAAATTCAAAATGTTATCTATATTACGATAATTATTTGAATTCTTTTAATCAGAAATACCTGATGAGCAGTTTGAGTAGACTGAGTATCAGTGTCAATTCGAGCAACTGTCCCATCATAAAACTCCACATGAAGGAGGTGCTCTACAACTGCCTGCAGATCTTCACGGGCAGTAGTTTGTTGTTTGCATGTCATGTGCACCACATCTGTATAAACCAATGGCAATACACAAATTAAGTCCAATACATTTGTACAGAATTTTCTGTTTCATTGCTATTCCCCTTTTAAGAGTCAATAAGAAATTGATTTTAAGGAGCCACTTACATAAACCCTTTGGGCAAGCGTTTGTGGTGTGGCCAACTTCAATAACAGTAACTGGTTCCCTTGCACCATCCAAAGGAGGAAATTGAAGAAGAGTTAATGACTCTTTATCAGATGGCAGAATTGATCTTGGAAGGGAAAAAATATGTGCTCACATCATTCCAACAAAATCAATATAATCACATTGTAGAAATTCATGACCTTCCATACCTATCAGTGACAAATATTCCTCTCGAAAGACCTCCAGAAGGAGCAGTCTTCACAAAGTCAGGAGGGGCATATCCAACTCCCATCACTAAGTTAGCAGTCTCAAGATGCTGCTGGCCAGACATAATACCTATGCATTTCTCTCCACTTGCATCAATAATAATGGCATCAGCAGCACGTTTCAAATGATACAGTCCTCCAAAAACTGCACAGAGTCTAAAACATCAACAAATTTCAAGTATCAACACACTGTAGGTTGTCTGGCTAGTAAAAGTATGAAATACCACTATTCAGTTTATCATTTTTGATTTCACAAAATTTGCCAATATCTTATATTCCTAGAATATTCAATAAGCTCAAACGTCTGGTTCTTTTTTCAACCTCCTTCTGATATAGTGTTGCCACCAGTCTCAAATTTGTGGGGATCATACCTACTCAATTACAAATGTCTCAGGTCTCTGCATGTCAATTACAAGTCACCCTGTTGACTCTGCTATATCATGAGTCATCCTCTCCTGCATTTTAGTGTTGAGACTACTTAAAGCTGTACATTAAATAATTGATAATAATGGTAAAATCTCGATAGGAATCAAACAAGAATTTCAAAGCTTGACTTCTCTACAAAGTTGTAGTTTTGCCTTGAAATGCAATGAAAACAGCATGCCTTACAAGTCACCTGAATTTATTTCCTGAAACAGAACACTGCTACATCCAATAATGCTTAGGATTGTGATACACATTGTTCCATGACAGAAAATTTGTAGAACTAGCCTTTCATAAGGCCCACAGTTTTTCTGATGAAAAATACTAAACCAAGTGTACTATCTTTGTTAAAGAATCCTAGATCTTTTCAGAAGATAATTACCTTAATGTCCAAAATTGTTGACCCCTTCCCCTCCTCTTGTACTCACCATCATTACACACTATTAATATTATTAGTGAAAATATTTTTAGCGAAATATAATTTGAATTTTTAACTTGTAGCTTCTCATTACGTGAATAAAAGTTGTGTACAGTGAAACCTGACTTAAGCAGTCACCAATGGTTCTGGCAAAAACTGGTCGTAAAGAGAGGTAGCTGCTTAATCTCTTTAGTCAAGAAACTTTCTTTCATTCTTACTGAAGCTACTTCAGTAACAATATTATTTATATCCCCATTCTTTCTTTACAATTACTATCAACTGCAAATTTCCCTCAATACTTAAAATCTTCTCCAAACTGTTTTCACTCACCTCCTAAATATTATTTTCTGCTCTTTACCAGTCCATATCAATATACCCCGTCTTAAGTTCACTCGGACTCTCTCCAGTCTGTTGTGCCATCAATTACTCCTGTTTTCCAGTTTTTTGCCTTTTTATATCAACATAGTTTCAGTAAAAATATAAAATTTCATTCAAATTTAAATCATCAGCCTGCCTTTGGGCACCAAAACTACCATTTTTACTACTCAATTTTTCCTTTCCAATATATGATAATGTTAAAGATAGAAATTTCATTGGCATTAATAATTTTGAGTTGATGATTCCTACTCCATTCATTCATAGATTTGAAATGATATCTTACTGAACTACATTAAAATAAAAATGTGTTGAACTTAAATTGAAAATTAAACATTCATTAACAAATAAAATTTTACAAAACAGAATTAACTAAACAAACTACTTAATGAAATTCTCCTCCAGACAGTATGTATAAACAAAAGTAAATAAAACAAACAATTATTCTTCTTAAACAACATGCATTGTAGTTTAAAATGTTCATCAATTGTGCAATTTCACAAATGATACCTTCTAACACAATACCAAGAAGTCTTTTGATCCTTCTTTGGCCCTAATCTTTGGAGCAACCTCTTTTGTAGAATTTCTAAACATCCAAGTATGTAAAGGAAAACTTTTATACATTATTTTGGGATGTATTGGTTCAGTTGAATTTCTATCCTATTATAGAAAGTATACATCATAAAGTTTATTTCATCCAATTTCTTGAAAATTAACTTACACCAAATATTCTTTTTCTCTCAATTTATTTTTACATCTTTTGTACTGCAAAATTGTTTTGTTTATGTCGAGTTTAAAATACTTAAAGTGAACAAAAACAAAAAAAGTTCTGTGTTATTTTGTTTATTTATTTTTTATTTTTACTAAAATATCATCAGTTAGTGTACGTCCCAATTCATATATCAGTTGGTTGTTATCAGTTATTTAATGTTAGTATAAGTTCCAATTCAGCCTTGGTGATATCACTAATGATCCCTAAAGGAATCATCCTCACTCTTTCTATTCATAACAGAAATTCCACCACCATAAAGTTGCATACGCTTGTGGCAAATTTTTGTTAACTCTTGGCTGTCTTGGTCAAGCCACATCTGTGTGGAGGTGGCTCAAATTCCAACCAAAATGTTGGCAAAATTGGCAAGAAGCACACTATTTCCCAGACAACCAAGAGTAAACAATTTTCCTTGCCATTCAGATAACTGTGCAGTGGAGTTGTGAAGCCATGTCAAAACAAAAGGCTCATACCAACATGAATCACTGGTTCTCTGGAAGTGAACCCAGGACTTGAAATGCAATGTCAACCATGGGCAAACAACCTAACAATTAGGTCAAATGCCAGAGTTACCTAACATTTTATATTTCTACACTCAAAGTTTCAAGTATAACAAACAAAAGAAAATACACTTATTTCAAAGGGGGAAGGGGGGGAGTAGGGTACAAGAAAATTGAAAGTCAAAAACAACTCACCTGCAGAAACACTGAGGAATTTCTCCGCTCCCATACATTGGCCACAAGAAAGGTGTGTTGCCATATCGACCCAAACTATTCAAAAACCTCTGTGTGCGATTTACACCATCCATACACAGAGTGTTTTCAGTTGCCATTGCGATGGCATAAAGAACATAGTGCATTAAATTAGAAGTAAGCTTTTTAGATTTCAAATACTCCACAAACGTTTTATCCTCAAAACCTGCGAGAAAGATTTTTAGGTAAATCTTTGTGATTTACATAATGGTTCTAGTTTATGAAAGGATGATAATTACCCTCAAATTCCTTATTTGCGTCTTCGTTTTCAAGGCATGAAGAGAGCAGCTTCATAAGCATGCGCTTCTCAGGGACCGAAACATTTTGAGTGGAAAACACATCCGCTCGAGAGCACGGCACAGGCTCCAGACGGCCATTTATCCACGTCAACACACGAGTCACACTTCGAAACTCAGCATATCGAGCAATATTGGAAGATATGAGAAGTTCCACCAAAGATCCACGAGCAAACAATAGCTAACAAAAACAATATTTTAAATTAAAATATTCATACCCTATAATCCTTTCATTATTTATAAGTCAATACCTCAGGTAACAATGATAATTAAAATATTATTAAAACAGAGTGGCTCAATTGTACAACCAATCACTGTCAATTCACTTATTCTTGTTAAAACGTGGAGCAACAAATAAAATGCATTCAAAAAAATCAATAAATAAAAAATGCTGATTATATATACTGATATTTTGAAAAGAACAAAATTTACTTATTAATTCTGTAATAAAAAAACATGCAAGTAAATTTGATTTTGAAACAAGAAATCAGCTGCTGTTTCCAGACAGTAAAAAAATGTTTAACTTTACAGAAACCCTGCAAATCTTCTTCAAATTCCTTAACCTGACAGATTTTTCTAGACATATTCTTATCAAAGAAACAATAAAAACTGTAAGTGATATGTGAAGGGAGGTGGAATATAACGTCTGCAGGTTTCCTTGAGCTCTAGGATTTCACTCCTCTACACTCTTACTCTACTTCTCTATAGTTGAATTATGAACTACTGACCCATTTTAAACCATAATTTGTGCAGGAAATTTAAAATGATTATTCATGCTTTAAATGGATACTGTAAATTAATGTAAAACATTAATTGCAATATATTTTGAGATGAAGTGTTCATGAAGAGAACACGTACGCAGAAGTGCAATAAATTTTTAACCCTCAATAACTAACAGTTTGCGAGACAGCAAATTTTTTTTTTATTGCATTCAGAACACTGCTTAGTCCACTAGACCTTTGTATGTGTCATCATGGAGCAGAAGTAGACCTTGAAGTTAAGGGTGAGCACACATTTTCATGCAACAAACATAATAACAAAATGTAACATGAAAATGTTTTCCGGATGTCATTACCAACAGCACACTAAAAAATATCCACAAATAATGCACATACATTATATTAAAACATATTGCCAGAAGACATTAAAAAATTAAAATATATTCACATGTTCAAATGCCAAGTAAAATATTTTCTGATATATTCCTTTTTATTCAATTAGATATGACACCGAGTATCAAAAATGAAAATAATATTTATTTTAATGATATTAATACATTTGTTTTCATTTATTTTGAATAATTCTTAAAAACGGTCCTTTAACAAGAATTGCACTCCAACTACTGAGACAACGACCCCATCTTGATCAGGTATTTCATCCAGTTTCCCTTAAGCCATAACACAAATTCTGAGACAGTTTCTTGCTTTGCTTCTGGGCAGTAAATGTATCTTCACTATTTGTGCAGGCATTCTTGATATCACATTTTGCTGTATGTGAATGGGGTGGGTATAGTTTTTTCGTCTGCATTTCAAATCAAATTTGTGATTTATATTCCTTGCAAATATTGTCTATTTCATGGGAGTGAAAATTTGTTTTTAAATATTGCTAATCAACCTTTATTAATAATTCAATTTATATGTAGAGTAAAACCCAAGGGTAGGGATTCTTAAGAAAGCTTTGCAGATTATACTTCCCCATGTGTAACATTGTTTTATGATAATAAAATTTCCCCTTAGAATGTTCCTTAATGGGTTAAAAAGCAACTCAATTACTTTTTACCAACTTTTAAGCTTATAAGAAGAAAAAGTTGAGTGTGCAAATGTTTGTGGAAAATTCTAGCTATCAACTGGTGCACTTGTACCGTCTATTAGCTTTCTGAGATCAAACATTAAACAAAACTCTTAAATCCTGAACATATTGATGAATAACAAAATCCTATTACTGGTCAATGTATTTAAAGGAAAAAATCTCCAAAACTAAAGGGTTCAGTTATCTTAAACAATGACAATGCATTTAGCATTGTTCTGCAGAGTATGCAAAACTTTCAATAAAATTTCAGACATGATTGAGATTTTGCCCTTTTTTTTTTTTTATACTTCAACTTCCAATTATTTTTACAGGTAGTTTAGTATTACAAAATAAATAAATCTCTCTCGGACATCTATCTTAAAACAGAAAATAATTTCTATTGTCAGTTACTATATAAAATTCATACATTTTTTTCAATTGGTCTCTGGGACCAATGCTATCATGTCCCACTGAAGCATGATAGATATGAAATTTTACATGCCCTCTAAAGCTCATCAACTTCCCCAGTAAAATAACCCTAATACTGTTTCTATTACTTGAAAAATGAGCCAATTCCATTATTAACTGTCCTACATCAAATTTTTAAGAATAGCCTTCCTTCATTACAGAACATTTGCATTCAATGTACAAATAACTTTTTAAAGATGTAAAATGATTTGTGGTGGACAATTGTATCTGTGGTGTGGTACACAATTACCATTGTAGAGGTAGTTATATTTATGAACTTTTTGGCAAGACAGTATGAAACACTACTGTATACATATTAATTCAAAAAACATAATTACCTTTGGAGCAAGATCAAGGTTGAATTTACGGTACTCTTTTTTCAATTTATTTTGACTCCAGTTTTCCCTTTGATTGAGTACAGAATTATCTTTGGCTTCGTCAGAGTCAGGTTTCTCACAATTGCCTTCTTTCTCTAATTTCTCGGATTCTCCACCTACAGAACTGGCTGCGCCCTCTCCTGGCCCTGCCGCTGCCTTTGAAGCAGGGTGTTCCTCTCCTTCAGTTTGTGTAATTTTGGAGGACAACTGACCCTCTGGAGAATCAGCCACTTCCCTGTAGAAATAGACCAGCCTGTAATACTTTTCCTTGCTTTCTCATTTCTCAAAAGTTCTTGTAAACATGAAAATAATGTTTGAAAATGTAGCAAAATTAAGAAGAAAAAAAAAAAGATTTACAAAGTTTTAATTAATCTCGCACACTAATCAGTGAATATCTAAAAAATATGATAACTGAAATAAGCTGACAAAACTTACTCCAAAATATACCACTTTTCTTCAAGATTGCTGACTGTTGAAAATTGATTACCAGCTTTCACCAATTTCTCTCCTTCCTTCGCTTTTGAAGCATCCACTGTTTCAGAAGGTTTGTTGGGTTGCCTGCACTCCTCCATCCATTTTTGAAGCCCATCAAAATTAAAGGAGGCCCACAACCCACCATAATACTCATTGCTAGACATCAAAGTAACATATACATAAATAATCAAAAATAATTGGAAGTACAAATCTTAGATGTAAAAGTAAAGCACTGCACACAATACTGCCATTTTAAGTAATTCCAATATACAACAAACCTGTCTAAATGCAACACTTTCTTGCCTATTCGACTTGCAGCAGCAGCAACAATAGATTCTGTCATACCTAATTTACATGAAAAGAAAAGGATTGTTCAGGTCAATTTACACTCAATCTTAGGAGGAGTGTGTCTGCTTTAATGAAAATAGCATAACTTGTGCAACTTTTCCATTCGAGAATACATCTTGGAACATATTAATAGATAGATCATTAAATTCAGTTTATTTTTCCAGAGACTTTAGAACTATCCTAGATCATCTCATTCACGAACATAAACAGAAATATGTGCAATGAAATCGAACTTGAGAAACGTGACAAAGCCACGTAGTATCATCTTGCACATTTTATAAATTTTTATATGGACAACATATGGTAAAACAAATAGCTCTTACTGCTTATACTTTTCAATTCCTTCCAAACCTCTAAATATATTTCCCTGTTCGGAGTAACGCAACAGGGGCACAAAAACTGCGCGAGTTAAATTTCATACTTGAATGGTTTCGCGAAATGTCAAACCAACGAAAAAAATTACACATTTACTTACCTGTCCCTACTACTATTACATCATACTCGGTTGGCAGATCGTCCTCCATTTCGTTGTGCTAACGTCAAATTACCTCTAAGAATACACAAATATAATAAAATGCCAGATTCCACCGGTTCCAATTTTTTGACGTTAGTTCATTATTGACAGGAGACCGCAGCGGACACGAACAGGACGTGATGTGTACTACCAACCGTAACAAATTTCCTTCGTGAAACGCATTACTTTTGCCTCTGGGAAAATTATGTCTAATGTATTGAAGTCAAACAGATGCGTAAGTTAAATGACGTTTTTAATTAAATATGTATAGCTTTAAAAGATTAGAATATATTTATTTTCTTCAATTCCTGTTATTGTGAAAGTGGGGTTTATTGAGATTAATTATTATTACCATGAAAACAGAAATACAAAATAAAATTTTACTCCCCAAAAACAATCATTTTTTGGAATATTTACGAGTACATAATAGATGGAGAACAATATACACTAAGTTGGTAGTGATCTAATTTCCGCATTCTATATGGAACCAATGGCCACAGTTGTTATTGTTCAGTAATTTCCATCCACCAATCCAAGTATTGGTAATATTGGAGAGGATGTGTATTGGATCGGGTGAAACTGATTACGTGCGCTCAGTATTTGAAAATGGCGGGGAACAGTAGCGATGAAACAGAGGAGTGTTTGAGGTTATACAAGAATGATTCTCGAATCCCGTGTAAATACGGTGTAAAATGTTACCAGAAGAATCCTGCACATCATGAAAAATACAAACATCCTCCTAATAAACATAAATTCGATGTGAGTGAGGAATTCTACGTTCATGTCACATGTGGTATGTAGTTTAAATAGCAAGATTACTGTAATTTTTCCAATGTTGTAGGATGAGGGCAAAGATGAAAGATGTACCAAGCGAATGAAAGAGGATATTCCCGAACAGTCGCCGAAAGATGAAAGTTCTCATTCTGGAGACAGTTCTGCTGCTGAGGAAGAAGAATTATCTTTACCGGATGATGTGAAAGAAGCAATTAAAGAAGCCTTTCTAGTTGAGATGCCAAATGATTTTTATAGTTTTTGGTCGTTTTGTCAGAGCTTGAAAAAAGATAATCCAGCAGGTATTAATTGAAATTGCATTTGGGGTGTATAGTGATATCATTTTCTGATACCGAGACCTTCATTTAACTTGGAGATTTTAAAAATATATTTGGATCAAACATGTCAGAAAGTGAGAATGATTTTATTTTGGGGAAAGATATATATTTGTTTTTATTATTACCCCATTTTGTTTTGTGGTTACTTTAATTTATTTAGTAATTCTATTCCGCAATTGATATATTTTTGTCAAAGAACCGTAAAACTCTATGCAATGGATGGGGGAGAAGTACTATATGCACATGTTTTCTTGAGCTCCAGAATCAATTCCTCAGCCTTTTACTAGACACAGTTGATTGATAAATAAAAGTATTAACAAAGCATCAGAGTGAGATTGGCAACTATTGAGAAACTAGACATTTTGGTCCCAAGTTATAGGAAATGTATGTTCATCAGTAAAGGAACTTCAAGTCTGTGTTTTTAGTATTACTAACAAAATAGTTACCCTTACCCCCTACCTACCACAATTAGCAAAATGAGAGCTCGACAAAATTTGTGTATGGTGAAGCTTACATGTTGAGAAGCAAAATAAGGTGTTATTTCAGCAATTTTTCATGGTGAGAAATGTGATCAAGATAGGGCTGTTTACCTCAAAGTAAACAACATTAAAATAAAAGTTAACTTGAATACGGAAACAAGTAGTTAAAATATATAAAATGTAATTTTTTGTGCAGGTGCCCTGAAAGATGTTGATCTTTTTCTTGTTGGCCCATTTGATTTGATTTTAAATCGTGAATCATTCAAAAAATGCAAAAAGGCAGATTATTTAAGGCATTGGCGTTATTATTTTGATCCTCCTGAATTTCAGGTATGCATTGCTATTATTTAACATAACAATATATGTTGTAAGTAGTGTATTTTAATTTATGTAATTGTCATCATTACTCTGTTTATGTAAGTATGTATGAAATTTGCTAGTAGATATATATCATTATTTTTTATTGATATTGATTTTTTTTTTTAAATTATTTTGCATGAAATCTCTACCACATTTTCAAAATTTTCTCAAAAATGAACCCTAGTTTTTCATTAACATTTATTCTTGAATAGAGGCAATAATTCACCTTGAAGTGCTCCAGTTCTAATTGTCATTAATACATATAAAAATTTGATTTTGCCCTCCCTCTCCTGTTGTATTGAAAATTATGTTGTTCGTAATGAAATCTGTTCTTCAAAATTAGAACATTAAATAGTGTCAAGTACATGATCTTTCTCAAATCAATATTTTTGAAGTAGTTTTGGTGTAATTTTAAGTGAAATTGTGATTAAAAAAATGGAAAAAGCATTTTTTTCAAAACTTCTCTTAATTTTTAAAAAATTTTAATAAGAGCAAAGTTCTTGTAGTAATACGGCTTTTGAATTTCAAAAATTCTAATTGTTCAAATTTTTTTTGACGCTCCTACAACTATATTATTAAAGATAAAAATTTATTTCTTATTATCTATCTCTCCATATTAGTTATTTCATTCATTTCATATAGAGACCTTTCAGCGTTGTAGCTTTAGCATAATTTTGAGTTATATCATGACAATCTTGAAATCTTAGGTGTCGTATCATGTCACTCTTTGGTGTTGAAATTATCACAACATTTATACTTCATTTTAGCTTCTGGAACACTAATTAGTGGCAAAGTACAAAGCTAAGATTCTTGCTTTGAAATCCAAAGCACTGAAGTTCAAATCCCAGTCTATCCAAATATTTTTATTCTTTGAATTTTGTACAAGAATACAGCACAATGCCCTGAATTCAAAGGCAGAAACCATTTTCATTTAAACTTAATTCGTAAAGTAATAAATTTATAATGTGTATTTGATTGCTTTAAGCCAATAAAGAAGAAACAGAACATTTATGAGTGAACTAATTTTATTGAAGTGTAAATTGAAAAAATCCATTGGTTCAGTTACAAAATATCATTCAGATTGCAATATACGCATTGCATGTAAATAGATGTTCATATTGTATGAAAGTGAAGAACAGGGGTGAAGGAACTTCAGTAGCAGTAGTAGTACCTAGTAAGAAGTAAGTTTCTAAAATAATGTGCAAGTTATTTTTACCCTTTTCTTGGTAAAGAGAGAGTAGATTGATTTGATTTATTTGGTAAAAGAAAAAAAGAAAAAGTTAAGAACTGTATATGACGTATGGGGGAGAAAATTAGCTGCACAAGTTTTCTTGAGTACTGCAATCCCATCCCAACATTTTAACGATAAATAGTTGAAATGTGAATGAAATGAAAAACAACAACCATAGTAACAATAATAAATTTAGAGACCATGAGATTAGCAACATTTGAAAAACTAGACACTTTCGCTCCCGGATTATAGAAAAACTATTGCAGCAGTGAAAAAACTGCAGATTTGATTTTTCTACATTGCTAACAATATAGTAACTCACCCTCAGCTTTACTTCCTACCTGTACAAGCCAAAGGAAAGCTCAAGAAAACATGCGTGTGGTGAAGCTACATTTATGTCCAGAAGCAAAACAAGGATCCATTTCAGCATTTTCTCTATGGATCAGGGAAATTGGACAACAACCTGAACGAGATGGGGGTCATTGACCTGGAAGCTGTAGTACATTACTTGTTCCAGGCATATTGTCTTTTTTTAATTATACAATACAAATGTAAACTAATGCATTATATTATATCATTGTTTTGTTAAAATAAACATTATTTTTCTTTTTGATCTCTAATTGTTGTATAGATAGTCTAATTGCATAGAAACAGTTATGCAGCAGAAAAGATTTTACTTTTAACTTAATTTTGTGTACCGACTTTAATTGTTTAATGTGATCTGGCTATGCGTTGTAAAGTATCATACATGTATGTAGTATATGGATTTCTTGTAGTGTAGCTGTTGATACTGACACTTGATGAACGTGATTTCTACAACGTGTTTTAATTATAAATATCAGTCTTGCATGAAAATCTGATACAACTCGAATTTCTTTTTACAGACAGTAATTAAAGGAGATAAAAAAGCTGAATACCATTTGGGATACTATAGAGATGACCCATCCTCTGACCCATGCTTTGTTGCTAGCAATTCTGCAGCTGTGGATTGCATTATCACACCAGTGGCAGAAAACTTATTTGGTGCTGTGAAGTAAGCTTTAGTTTATTTCATATTTTTGGTTACAAAATGTATTGATATACATCATTACATGATTATAGATAATTTGCAATATAAAAATATACATACAACAAAAGGAGTAGTATACAACAAAACAATAGTGTCTTGTTTATGAATACTATATTTAACAGAAGCTCTCAGCAATGAGAGTAATTGTGAGTTATTTGCAAATTATGTCTAATAGAAACTGATTAGTCTACCAGTTATTTGATCAAAATATTTTATTTCCATATTTATCTTATCAAAATTGGACCTTAGAAAAATTTACTATAATTTAATTTTAGGCTGTTTGAAATTTCTATTTATTGGAGTTAACGGTTTCAATTTCAACACTTAATGGTGGGTAATGCTGATTAATCGGGAATTCTTAATTCAATTCTTCACTTTTAACATTACACAAGACTTTAATAGAAAATGATTCATGAATCTGTCTTGTTTCTGAATTTTTTTTTCATTCAAAATTCAAGTAGTGTATGACTTAGTGTAGGGATCACAGAAAAAAAGGAGCCGTTGTTGTTTTTGCATTGGAATGGAGCAAGCAGTGTTGGAGAATGAGTATTGATTTGTGAAATGATGTTTTATTAATTTTCAATTCCTGTAGGTGATTTGACTTACATTATTATTAAGAGTAATTGAATATATGGAGGTGGTCAGTGCACTTGGTGACACATTATTGTGAATTATTTGTGTTTTGATGTCTCTGGAGAATGCAAAGAAGGCAAAAAGTTATTCCAATAGTTCATGCCCCTCATGACTGATTTCAGCTGAAAGGGATTAATGTAGATAGATAAAGGAATGAATTGGCATTGTCAGATGTAGTTCTCACATAGTTTGCTCAGTTGCTCTACATAAGAATTGGAATGACTTTGGAAAACTGAAATTACAGAAAAATTATGTATAAGAATGTGTGTGTTTGTGTGTGTGTGTGCACGTTTACCTTCATTTGTGGCAGTTGAAAATAAATGTTAAATTATTGATCTGTTAACATTCCTACAGTGGTAAATAATCTATTTGATTTGAAATTAGTTTCAATTGTCTATCCTTAAAAAAATTACCAATTTTTCATTAAGTTAATGCTCTGAGATTTTGATATTCCCATTAATCATACCGCTAAATTTGATTATTTAACATCATTATTTTTTGAATTTTTTGAACTGTTAGGCTCTTAAATTAATGACAATGAAACGTTTCATTCCAGCTCATATCTTGAAACAAGGAAAAGTAAATCAGATCCATTTCACAAAATGAAAATTAGCTCATTGCAAAAATCACTTCATTCATGGGCAAAAGAAAATAACTTTGATCTTGAAGTGAACACAGCAGCAATGAAAGCTCGAGCAAGGAAAGTGGTTGCAAAAACATTTCACAAAGGAGGTATTGTTGTTCCTGTAAATAAGAAAAATGACACTGGCTATCGTCCTCTTATAGAAAGTGAAGGTATGCAATTTATGCATGTTTTCTGTACCTGTTACCGCTTGTTTCAATTCATGTAACCAGTTTTTTTCTCTCCAGTTAATCTCAAGAGGATACTTAAAAATTATGCCGACTGTGATAGTGATAATCAGAGGAAGGCATTGATGGATAAATTGCAGCCCATCATTACAGCTGCTAACATTGCAAATGACGAATGTGATTTTGGCACTAGCCTTGAACTTGGTTTGGATCTTTTTTCCTTTGGAGGAGATGTTTTTCATGGAATGATTAAACACCTTCTTTGCACTGCATATGCTTTGCTAAACAGAGAAGCATTTGCAGAAATAATTACGGTAAGTGAGGCGTCAATCTAATTATGCCAATCTCAAAAAGAAAGAATATTCAATAGTACATGCTTGCTCAACTCACTCTAAATGACCATGGGCACTTGCGGTGGCGCTGGCCTGTGCTGCAAGCTGAGAGGGGGGGTCTTAGGGCTGTACATGGGTTGCTTGTCATGATGAGGGAAAAGAAATTGCAGTTGAGTGACGTTTAGAATGGTTTGGTGCATGCCTCCATTCGTCATGAGCCTGATGACTTGGAGAGAGGAACTTGCAAATTGAGATCAATCAAAACGTTGATATTTCATAATGTCACTTTTAATATCGATTTACATGTTTAGAAACACTCAAATATCTTTTTGTAATGGTTGTTCATATTAAGAAGAAGGCCAGGCCCAGTAGTATAGTAAAATGAGAAATAAATTAAAACATTGGAACAACGATTTTCAGCCAAAATAAAATTACAATTAGTTCTTACCCGCTCCACTATAAAACTAGGTGCTTCAAAAGCACAGACTTTCTTGCATTATTTGTAATGGTTATGCAATATTCCACATAAATCTGCTGAAATAATCGCAGAGTTTTGCAGAAGCAACATTACATTGCTTTCTATTTACTATGTAAGTTCATAGTAAGGTGGGAAGTACAACTTTTTTATTTTGCATTTTTAATAAATTATTATGCTTCTTACTTTTAAAAATAAAAACTCTTTCATAATGATTTTTGACAAATTTTAATCATAAATTCAAATAATATACTATTTTCCTCAAAAAATAAATTTCATATTTTCTTGAAGTTCCAATCAAGATTTTGCTGATTTTTTAAGATAGCATTCAATAATTAAAGAGACAAATTGGTTTGGAGAAATTAACGTGTATTTTTTCAAAACAAGACTTTTCCTACTTTACAATATAATCCCCCATCAACATATATGCACGTGTCCCAAGAGGTTACCAGCTTTGTTAAATCTGCTGCAAAGAATTCTTTATTATGGTGTTTGAACCAATTTCCCACAAAAGTTTTGACATCCGTGTTATCCTGGAACTTCTTCCCACAAAATGGCTCTCTCAGTGGACCAAACAAACAGAAGAAATCAGATGGTGCTAAATCTGGGCTGTAAGGGGGATGAGGCAGTACCTCCCAATCCATTTTGTCAATGGTTTCACGGGTTTGTTGAGGGCATGCATTGTATTGCTGGAGAATTACATCACTTAGATCCACGACATCTTTCTCTCTCTCTCTCTCATGGTTGGCTTCACCTTGTTTAGAAGCATATCTGAGTAGTATGGGTTGTTTATCGTATGCTGTTTATCGAGATAATCACAAAAAATGCACCTATAGCATTCCGAAACACCATCAACAGGACTTTTCGTGCTGACGTGACCAGAACGATGTTCAGCTGTCACTGAGTCTCGACCGCTTTTGAACTCTTCTAACATCTTGTAAAATTCCACGCTTAATACAACTTTCATCATACACTTTAATCATTCTAGAAAATATATTACCTAGTTTTTCACCTTCAGCAAGTTTAAAAAAGAATCACAGAATGTTGTTCAATCAATGTCGAATTTTCTAGTGGACTTACCATTGTTCAACTTAGTAATTTTGAGGTTGTGGATACAACAATGATGATCCTCCAGATGGTCAGGGCTCATCCCAGTGATGCCAACTTGAAGTCCTAAAATTACCAAACTTGTCCTACCAACTGTTTTTTCTCCAAACCAATTTGTCTCTTTAATTATTGAATGACCTTTGTACGTGTCAGTCTGCAAGTATTTAGTTGCACACTGCTTTTGTGATCTAACTTTAATGATGTCTATGGGAAAGTAATTAGCTAAAAATTCAAAATCACTATCCATTGTCTTAAAATCACTAAACATACGATACTGCTTTCATATTCAGTTCTAGTGCCCTGTTGTACATTTGCGCAAACTGTGGCATTCAACGCAGTTCAACCGTTCCCTCCTCAAACCCCTACCCACCAAACAGAGAGATGTTCATCCCTTCCCCAACACCACTTAACTCACATTGGCATTTGAGGGTTTAGCCAGCTCGCGCTAGACCATGATGAAAGTTGAGCAGGCCGAGTACATGATAAAAATAATAGTAACATCAGTTATTTGATGTTCCAAGAATTAATTTAACATATAAATCGCTACTGGTAATATTTGATTTCTTAGCAATGTTTAGTAATAATTTATTGTCAATTAAGCAATTAACACAGCATGATGCATTTGATGGGGGTAAAGCTACGTTTCCTATCTAGACTTGCAAGAAACACAGTGGCAGAATTGCTGAACAAAACTATGCAAAAACAGGACTTTTTTTAATATGAGCATTGAAGTTGTTGGAATTTTTGTAAATTTTTTCGAATTTTGTCTTTGATGCTGTGTATGTGTTGTGGTTCATCAGCAGTTCCGGAGAGCAATGATACTAGTAGAAGAAAAAAAATGATAACCATGGTAACCTCAGAATACAAATGGTTTTAGGGATATGAACAGCAAAAATTATTGAAGCTTATTAATTTTTGGGTGCTCAAAAGAACATTGTTAGCCTGATCTTAGCTTAAAGGCTTGCTGCTTAATGTGCAAGTGTTTTAGAAGAAACAAATGGCTGGTTTACTTATGGGGAACCTATGCAGCATTCGAATGATGAAAATCACTTCATTAGATGAAATCTGTTGCCAACATAACATTTGTAAGTTTTCATTAGTCATTTTGCCAATGATACGATCAACACCATCTACATGTCATCTAAGTACTGTCATAGTACGGCCATTGAGATGCACAACACAACACACAAAAACAATGAATTGAATGAGCTTGGCGAACATTGTGGCCAACAAAGATATATTTATAGTGGTGTTGACAACAGATACTTCAACCTAACAAATGTTCTGTGTCAATTAAGCATTTGTCAGCCTTAAGGATGTTTAATGTTAATTGCATAGGATGCTTGTGCCTCAAACTTTGACATACGTAGCAAAGCATCAAGTGTGACATAGTATAGTGTTTGGCGAAAAAGTATTTTGGAATAAAATAATTGGATAGACAAGGATATTTATGTTAATAGCCGAGGCCACAACCTCATTCTAAAATTGGACATGCGTAACAAAGCATCTAAACCTCTTAGAATTTGTGGTAATAAATATTATGCTATTTTGCTCACGAGTATTTATTGTACATTTTGACAAAAATACACTAGTTTTGTTATGTTGGCTAAATCAGTCTCTTCATTTTTGCAATCCTTGTGGTTGATACCGTAACACAGGTCAAGCCAAAAATGGCATCCATTTGCAGTAAGTAAACAATAACCAATGAAATTTTTCCCTATACCATTTTGCAGCAGTTTCTACATTTTATTCCTCTCCTTTCAATATAAAAAAATTATTTCTATCTTTATGTCATCAGTTTCTGGTGCTGCATATGCTGCTGTTGTTCTACTTCTTCTATTTTTAATTATTATTAATATTATTATTATTATTATTATTATTATTATTATTATTATTATTATTATTATCATGGTTTTCTTCTTCTTTCTCCCCCTCAGTGTCCCAGCTAATATTAACATGGCATGATAATTGCAGGAGAGTCTGCAACACTAAAGCATAAGCATCAAGTGACTTGCCTAATTAAATCGTTGGTAGACAACAGCAGTTTGCAGTTCTGAGCTATTACTGTTACCATTAGATAGATGGCCAGGTTTGTCAAGTTTTAATGAAATAGCCCATAGTAAAAATACACATCATCTTAAAATTAAAACTTAAATTAAAATTAAAATTAAAATTTTCATGTTAAATTTAATTACCATAATTTGTATCCAATTCAATAAATATTTCTTTAAATAATTCCAATTTTTATTTTACTGCTCAAAGAAATAAATTTTGGTATTTGTCTTCAGAATTTTTTTATTAAAATTTGTTACGTGTAAATAGTACATATGTGAAATTGAAAGTAATTGTCATCAAGTTTAGAATATAATGGAAAATCCTTTTGGATAGGGCACAAGATGCCACCACCAAGTTGCAATTTTGCAATTTCAGCAATTAGACATCAGGGCATTGCATTAGTATTGCATACAAGGTGATTGTCTTCGTACAGTAACTGCTGTCGTACTATGCAATGGATGAGAGGTAGTACTCAGATGAATTACACACAGCTTCTCAACTTCATCATGGCCAAAGGTTTGTGGAAACCTTCAGGAATTATTTCAAAAAGTTTTGATTTATTTTAATTTAATATATTTTTGTCAAAAAATTAAAATCTTTATTTGACGTATGGGAGAAGAAATAAAATCTGTGCTGCTTTTTTTTTTAAAAAAAAAAAAGCTTGAGTATTAGCTGTGAATAATGAACATTGTTTCCTGTTGTGTGTAGTGGAATGATGAATTATGTTTACACATCTTTCAATTTCCATTACTCTTTGGTCCCTAGCTTGGAACCAAAATGGATATTAGCAGTTTAGAGAACATTCCAAGAACCTTCAATTATATATTGTTGATTTCAATTTCTGCTACTGTACTTGCTGATAAAAATGTTGCCATAACTTCCCTTGGAATGTCCCCTTGCATTAAGATCTTGCTTGTTATATTGAAGAGATTTAGTATAACATTGTTTTATCATCATTGCCATTTTAAAAATTTCACTTATTTTTTTATTAATTTAAATTTGTTCAATGGAAATACAGACATAATTGGAATAACAAAAATTACGTGTTATTTTTTCTGGCATCTCACTCCTTTGTTTCACTTTGTTGCTCTTTCTTCTTTGCTTATCCCTCCTTTAACTTTTTCATATTCACAGTGGTGAAGCTAGGTGGCCCAAAAAGTTTACAGAAAACATAAATATAATTTCCATACTTTATTCTGCGTTTATTGATAATTTACCAAGTCATTACCATGTATTACATCTCCTTTGTATGTCTTCTATCGTGTACTTATCTCTTACTTGTGAACATCTGCGATGGTGTTCAAACACTGTGGCATTCATAGACTTCAATACATGCACATGTGTTTCTGCGAGATGGAAATGAGTATTACAAGAGAAGCTGTTTTCGAAAAGCAGGTCTTTTGGGAGACCTCAAGTTCATTTGGAGCTTGTGGAAGGCACATCACATACCAGTGTACACACACATACGTTAGGGTAACCCGTATAAGAACCCATACATTTTTTTACTGAAATTTTTGTGTATGCTTTCTAGATTTTTTACGTTTGATAAGACTAGCTCAGACATAAAATTTAGTGCCATTAGGTTGACATGAGTGTGTGTTGACTTGGTCTCAAAGTTTAAATAATAGAGATCAATGACAAAGTATTTTAATGGGCGAATCAATAATAAAGAATGGTCGATATTTATACTATACATGTTATTAATTTATTGATATAAGTTATATACTGAATACATTTCAATTTTCTTTCTTATTTCTTTTCAGTGTTTCTTTTTGACATTCAGGTAAAGCCTTCAATGATCCTGCACATAGCAAAACACAATCGGTTTTACCCTTCATCTCCTATCAAAAGTGTATGAACATCCTACATTGTTTTAAAAACAATCTCGTAAAGTTCAAAAAGCTTTTAATGTCTTCACCATTGGAATGCTCCTCGACTGGTCTTGTACCATCTTCAATAATAGAATCATTGATACATCTCCAGTTTTCTCTTAGGTATCAGAAAACAGGAATGCCAGAGTTGCTTGTCATCTCATATTCTGCATTCAAATACTGTTCGCGGAACTAATTCATTGTTAGGATGACAGACAATACCTCTCTCTTTCTCTCTCCCACTTTCGCTCAAGGATGACACGTGCTTCTCTGTAGTGACCAGAATTTGATACTGTTGTGTCTCAAAACCTTATTTTCACAATGTTTTCGAGAACTCACCAGCACTTGCTCTTACCAGAAGCGCTTCGTAATATTGAAATTCTTACAAACTGCTCTTTGTTTTTAAACAAAACATTTTTGAAACCCTGCTTTAGATTCTCTGACATTAAATAATGGTAATAGTGAAACCCTCTTAGGGAACAGTAAGAATTACGATGCTATTCTTTAAAGCACAATATACATATTCAGTGCATTCTCTTTTCATTTGTCATCAATATTGATCACTGCAGTGCTTCTAATGATAGCACTTGTCGTGCCCGGAAACACCAATCAGTCTATCTTTGCTATTTTATCGAGAAAAATGATTAGTGGAGCAAATTTGTGGAGAATATTATCTCCTTTGAAATTGTGCACATCCGTTTTGCTCTAAGACCAACTATTAAAAAGTTATTCCGCGAAAACAAAAGCTGCCCCCTTTTTACTTTCTCGTGCTGAAGAAGGAACTTCTTAAGAAGAGAAAGTTATGTAATGCTGCGCGAAAAAACGGCTAATTTTCGGCAGAAAACTTTTATTACAGGGCCCTGGCAACGAAAAAGTGGATAAATACAATTGCTAACTTTAGGACAAAAAATCCTCTAACGTGGTGTAACCAGAATCCCTGTTTTGTGGGTCCTTGATACCGAAAAATCGATTGACAAACGTCTGTGAACAACGCTACCTGCTAAACTGTTCAGCCGATTTTTTCCATAATTGATATTCCCCGATCGATCTGGCTGATGTCGCGGCCCCTTGAATTTGAAACCGATATTTTACTTTTGAGGGTACTTTACATGAAGCCCCTGGGACATTTTCGAAATTTAAAAAAAAAATGTTGCTATTGGTAAATGGTCGATTTTGATTAAATTTTGTTGTTGGATGGTCTGGAGCACGTTTAAGAAAATTGCGCACGTCTCGTGTTGGTTGAAAACTGATTTTTCGAAAATTGAAAAACAATTTTTTTTCGGCGTCTTCCTACAACTAAAGTGTTAAAGATAGAGAGTTTTCCCTTAATAAAATATGTTCCCTAAAGACAGATTTTGAAATAAAATCATGTTTAATTTTCAAATATTAAAAAATTTGAGTATTTTTCGCGTAATTTTGCGTGAAATATAGACAATATTCAATTTTTGTTTAAACTTTTTTTTCCTCAAAAACGGTTCCATCATTTTGGATGAAATTTTGTTGGTAAATAGTTTGAAGGACTTTTAAGAGATTGGTGTAGGTCTTATGTTGTTAAAAACTGTTTTTTCGAAAATTGAAAAAAATTCAAAATTTTTCGGCATTTCCTACAATTATATTTATGAAAATTCATTTTTTCTTCTTAATGAAATGTGTTCATCAAAAACAGATCTTCAAGTAAGGTTAGGTTGAATTTTACGAAAATATTTTTTGAGTAACTTGGCAACAAAAATAGTCGATCGCTTCCAATTTACTGCGCTTCCTAAATGTAAAATGAATAGTGATGCCAAGCAGTTGAATGCTACGTAAGTTAGAATTTGTATATTATTTCATATTTCTTTGTTCGTTTCTTCTTCTTCGGGCTTTTGTTATAAGTATTAAAATTAATCTTTTAGAAAGTATTTAAAATGTATTTTAAATTGCTTCCTTTAATTGAGTTAAATATGAAAAAGAATAAATGATTTCGTTTTGCTTAGTAAGATGTGGGAATAAAAAGTAATGCATGTAAAAACCTAGTCATTTTAATGTATATAAAATATATTTAATTATTATATTTTTTCTATTTTCATTTTCTTGCTAGCGGTATCAACAATACTAATTGTCAAAATGTGTATTCCAAACGAATTAGCGGTTATTGTTGCTTGTAACCCATTGTTGTAACGCCGCACTGATAACAGAGGATGAGAATGACTGCTACCTTTTATTTCGCACTAATATAAATAAGTAATTTTATTTACGGCTAAAATACGCATCGTGCTTCGTTAGTAGTCGCGTGATTTGTGTAAATTCGCGTACTTTTCGCGCCATTTTACTTGAAAATACGGGTGAGAAAGTACGTGCTGTTTAGCGGCACATCAGTTGTTGTTTTTTTTTACCAAAACATTACTTTAGCTGAAGTATTTCGAGGTGGAATTAAAGTTTTCTTACTATTACCTTTCTACCTCAGCTTTTTCAAGATAGATACCCCTATACCTCCCCTTCGGCTGCACTACGCAGGTGTTTATTCTCAAAGAATAAAGAGAGAAACCGTGCCCTATTCGCGGTCTCCCTGAGTAACAAACAATGAATTACAACAATATTGGCCAATAATGAATAATAAGTTGTTTTTGCAAAAAAAAAAAGAGCTTTTTACCATTGGTAAAAATTCCAGATCCAGGAGAATCAGGGGCACATAGGCAACCTACAAGGTCAATACAGAATAGTCCCGCGGGTTGCCTACACATTACCCCGTCAACTTTTTCTCTGGCGTCACGTAAATCTAAAGGCGGCTCCTCGCATTCGGCACTCGCCGAACAGCGAGCTGCTTCTCGCCCAATCCCGAACAGCTGATGTGTTAGTCGAATGTTCGCTCCCTTTGATGTGCCCTAAAGACCGACACGCGGTGAGCAGGGTGAACCCCAAATGTTCATCGCTCGGCAAATAGCAACTCCTCCACACTACTCGGGATTCGGCGAGAGGTTGTTCGCTACTCGCCGAATAATGAATGTGTGGATAAGTGCCTTTCTATTTGCCGAGCGACAACATTCGGTCCTTGCCCTACCCACCGCACGCCTGTCTTTTGGAACAATCATAGGAAGCGCCCATTCGCCGAGCATATCAGCTGCTTGGGATTGGGCGAGCAGTAGCTCGCTGCTCGGCGAGTACCGAATGTGTGGAGCCACCTTAAGGCTTGACACACGAGCGACAAGTAACGTGCGTCGTAGATTAACCCTGTATTACGTGGAACCGGCACACGAGCGACAAGTAACGTGCGTCGTAGATTAACCCTATATTACGTGGAACCGGCACACGAGCGACAAGTAACATGCGTCGTAGATTAACCCTATATTACGTGGAACCGGCACACGAGCGACAAGTAACGTGCGTCGTAGATTAACCCTATATTACGTGGAACCGGCACACGGGCATGGCTGCCAACGCGTGTCGCCTAGCGAGAATCGCGCGTTGAAAGCTAGAAATCCTTCAGTATTCGTACCTTTGACGTATGTTTTACCTTTTGCTGTGGGCCATAGTGTCTGCGCACTGGTGGTTATATCAATGCGCCCTCAACGGACGTTTGATTTTCGGAAATCGTAGTTCGTAAGTGGAAGGTACTACTTTATTGCAAGTGATTTATCGACGATTTTGTTTTAGAATAATAGGATAAATGCTGTCTTCACTGCTTTTGTGGCAACAGTTTAAAACAATCCATTTTTAAAAGACAACGTTCGGGTGTATAAAATATTTATAAATTAATTTTAAAATGTGTATACAAAATATATCCTGGGATATATTAAAATATATTGTAGGGAATATTTTAAGTGATATGTTTGAAGGTAAATAGTAATTTAGTGATTTAAAACAATGTCTGTAATGTACTATAGAGAATTATATTGCACATGTTGATTAGTAGAACACGTTCATGTTTTCTGTATGTGCTAGCCCCGATGCAGATAAAAATAAATCATAGAAAAAAGTAAGCTTTAATTTGGCATAATCACAATAAAGGCATTTTTAACATATTATTAGAATATTATATTTGTTCTATCGTAATTGATTTATTTAATTACTCCGTGTGCTGGAAGCTGTAATTCACGAACAAGACGTTGAGAGGAGACCCGTTGATTGGAACATACGTAGTGGGTACAACGACGTCTTCTGAAGTTATTCCTTATAATTTTCAGCGTTGCCTAACTTATAACAGCTGTTTCAGCGTCCATGTTTAGTCGCGCGGTAAACAACCCTCGAGTGAGCAAACAACGATGCACCGATGGATGTCACCGTCCGACGACGTGACTTTGGTCCAGTCCTAAGAAATCAAGAGGCAGCAGGGAACTGAATGTACTTCAAAGCACACTGTGGTGTGTTACGAAGGCCGCTTAAGGTAGAGCCATATCGTTTACACTTGCGAGAAGCTTTAACAAAATGACAAAGCCTTGCGTTTCAATTTTTGCATTGCACCGCAAGAACGTTTTCAAGAAGATGGTTGTCGTGTCAAACTAGTTTTCAGCGATGAAACAACCTTTCATGTGAATGGAAAAGTGAGTAAAAACGTTCGCGTACCAAAGTTAATGTGTTCTGTGTCGTTGCAAAGTTGAAGGTCTACGACCAGTTCTTATGCACTGAACAGTGTCATGGGTGATTTATCTGGGAATGCTTACAGAATGGTCGTTATCTCAGTTGATGACAATCGTTTCGTACTGCAACAGGATAGTGCACCGCCTCTTTGCCACAGCGACGTAAGAGCGTACTATTAAATGTTGTAATTTCTGCCATACTAAAAACTCAGTTTTAACTTAAAGTCTTAATTCAAACGAATCGCGTGTCGTGCTTAGCTGCATTTATTTCCATTGTCAGGAAGAGTAGTCCTTTCTTATTTTTAGAAATGAAACGAACATGAATAAATTTAAACGTTACAGTATTTACAAAACGTTATACAGAAAAGTAAGAATAGTTTCACACATGTACCTTGATTACATTTGAAGTTAGCTTTCATTTTGGTAATACCATAATCAGCGATTAAAACTTCTTCGAAGTACTAATTTACTTTTTATTTCCGAAAATGCAGAGTAAGCCGAAAATAAGACCATCACCACTATCTTTATAGTTCTTTGCTACATAAGAAGCTAAAAATGAAAGACTAAAGTTGATGCCGTGTCTGAGAAAATTATTTTAAAAAATTTTAAGACCACCTGTTTCATCTAAAATTACGCAAAAAATACTCATAGTTTCGAAATATTGAACATGGCCTCTTTTGATCACCTTTTTTTGATGAACGCATTTCATTTTTAAAAAAGTATCATTAAAATTGTAGTGGTAAGAACACGCCCAAATTTTTTTCATTTTTTCAATTTTCGAAAAATCAGAGTTTTCATCGAAAATCAGGCATATACCATTCTCTCAAACGTCATTCGCACTATCCAACAACAAAATTTAATCAAAAACGTCGGAGCCTTTTTTTTTATTTTGAAAATGTCCTAGGAGCTTCATGTAAATTACCCCCCGAAATGAAATTATCGGTTTCAAATTCAATGGGCCGCGACAGTGGTAGATCAATTGGGAAATATCAATTTTGGAGAAAATCGGCTGAACGGTTTAACCGTTAGCGTTGTTCTCAGAGGGACAGACGTTTTACCGTCATTTTTCGGTATCAAGGACCCACAAAACTTGGATTTTGGCTACACTACTTGTTAGGGGACTTTTTTCTAAATTTAGCAACCCGATTTATCCACTTTTTCGTTACCAGGGCCCGACAATACGAGTTTTTCTGCCGAAAATTCGTCGTTTTTTCGCATTACGTAACTTTCTCTTGTTAAGGACGAAAAAGTAAAAACAACTTTTGAGTTCCAGTTCACAATAAAATAAGATTCATGTTTCTAAATCGAATGCCCCGTGTATTTGGAAACCTCGACAATCATTAAAATAACTTTGAGAGTGAGAGATCGATAAGCCTTGCATCAATCTTATGCAAATTCATAGAACAAACTAAATTGCTAACTGAACCAGGAAAGATTGGAAAGACAAGGTGTTGCTATATCAGGGTCAGCACTGTTTCATGAAGGTTTCTCTTGGAAAAAGCAGCATGTGACTCTTCTACAGGATCTAACTGACGAAATTGAAGAAGGTAGGAAAATTGGCCAAAGTAGTAGGAAAACGGCCAAAGCAGCCTACTGCCGGCATTTCCTGCAATACCAGTGCGTCCCGCAAACAGAAGCAAGCGACGGCACGTTCTGTCACGGACCCCACATCCTGCATGACAATGCGCGGTGTCACGTGGCTACTGCTGGAAAGGAGCGTCTGCGACACTGGAGGTGGGAGATACTCGAATATCCACGTTTTACGCCCGATAGGGGGTCCGTGCGGTTACGACTTTTACTCTGGAGGAGAATTCTAGAGGCCGGCTGCCCTGATCGGTAGTTTTCTGTAGTTTTTCCGATCAACTCAAGGCGAATGCCGGAGCAGTAACCTAACGGGCTACGGAACGCCCGCGATCTTTCCTTCCTCTTGTCCTATCCTCACACACGTACACTTAAACATGCACTACACTACCACACATGCCGGGAGGCCGGTCGGGAACTTAGAGCTTGTCCCGGCTGGGCGGTGCCTCGCTGGTGGGAGATACCGCTAGCCGACAGTAGCTCGGCACCGGATCTCGCCATCCAGCGGGGGAAGATCACCGCCATCTCCCGAGGAAAAATGCACTTCACTTACGAAACTAGTAGCTCAGTAATTGACGCGCCCGGAATCACTAACCAACCAATGTGACCTGTTCGCCAAGACGAAAGCACCACGCCGTCAGAGAAGTTTTCATTCGCAGCGGAGGGCGGTCCCTCGGGCCATCGACAGAGACGGACGCGCTGACGATGTACGGCGCCTTGCACACGTACATTGAAGGCTGTAATAACCGACCGCGACAGTTTGTGAAGAATTGCTGTTCGAATGATGACGGTGTTGCCACTACTTTGTATCCATCCTTCGTCCCTTAACGCATTATTTATTCCAATTTCAATTAAGGCGGTAAATGAACGGTCCGTACAAAATAGTATGGAATGCTCGTTTACGAAGACGACTGAATAAAAATTCGATCGCACAAGCGAGTTCGCAATCCCACTCTAGAATATTTACAATAGTCATCGGATGTTTAGGCACTAAAAAATCGTCTTTTAGGCGCCTAAAAAGGCACTGAAAAAGTCAAGAATAAGGAGGAAAAAGGCACTGTCATAAGTTACACAATAAAATGGAAAATTGTAATTTTTGTACATATTATTTTCTAAACTTAAATGCACAAAAATAGTTCGTATATTTTAATGTAAAACTAGATTTACCTATTTACAACTCTTCTACATTTTATTCTTAATAGTTTCCATTAACCAATAATATCTATATATTACCAGTAACTTTTCAAAGATCACAATTTCAAATTTGCGACGACTGGGAGACAAAATCAGTATGAATACGGAGAAGGATATCTGAACGGTGTGACTGGCATATATTTTAGCAGTCCAACACCAGCAACACTGAAACCTTCTGGGAATTTATATTTATTTCCACTTAAAATTTCAGTTCCCTCGGCGTATTGTCAATCGTCCATGTTCTCAGATCATGGCTAGTATTTGTGAAATGGAGAAAAATCAGTTGGTGTACTTTCAGGAATTCTCTCGTAATTTTAAATTTCAAGACGTGAATTGAAGGTTTCGTAATGATTGGTCACGTTGGACCATCGCCGATTTTTCAATATCTTAGCATTGTATATAAATATAATAAATAAAAGGCAAAAAAGTTATAAAAAATGTATTTATGCAAAAAATAGGCATTTATGCTCAAATAAGCAAAAATAAGCATGATAAAATTCCGTCAAATGTCATCATTTGTCATGATTCATGGACATATATTATCAGCCTTTAAATAAGATCTCTAGAAAAAAATAGGCATTTCCCTAAACATCCGATGTCTAGTTATTATAAAGAGTATTCGCAGAAAACCTTTCAGTAAAGCTTATTCCTTAACCCATCAATTATTAAACACGTGATTCCTTCATTTCAATTGCCAATGAAAACTTTAAACACATTTATCTTATGTTTTCAATTGTACTTTCTCATCTTACGTATGTAGTAAAGAGAAAGAACTGCGAAACTGAAACGAAAACGTGATTTTATTGACAGCGAATTGATTTTCGACTGAAAATTCATATTGTGAGTTCCTTCCGAAAAAGTGGAATTCATGCAACCACAGTCGACTCCGGTTGCAGTGAACTCGAATATAGTGACCCTCAGTTATAGTGAATTTAAGTCACGGGTCCCGTTTCACTTTCATTACAAATAAGCTTGAGAATATTCGATTACAGGAACCTGAGCCTCGGCTATGCTGAACGTACGAAATGTCTTGGAAATTAATTCCTTTCTGAAAAAGAGTAGATCGCCTCAGTGACACAAATTCCAACATTAGGCAGTTTGAAAAAAATACCGTCGGCCAAAGTTCAAAATCGAACCGTCTCCGCTTAGGGGTAGATAGCGGACCCGGAATGGGGACCTTACTGATGACCTGATGCCACTCAGTTTCACTGCGAAACAAAAACAGTGTCTGCGTGGGCTACAACTGGCGGCGGCGACGCGATTGCTTGCTTCAGTTTCAAGTTTGGTGTCACTTGATATTCTGCGGCCCAAAGTGCGTTGAATCCTACGTAGGCGACAGGAAGCATGCGACTGCCGCAGCCTGACGATATCTGCAGTGCCGCGCGGAAAAGCGATGTTTCATTAACCGCATTAATCGCACCATGCGGCTACTGTAAGGATATCATATGTTATTAGGCGGGAAAATGGGCCTTCGGAGAATGAGACGGTGATCCAACTGTGCAAGAGGCATTGAAGGGTGTCAAGACTGCATTACGATACTTAGAGACAGAGGACAATACAGAATCGAGCATGGAGAGAGCACGAATTCTGGAAAAGGATTAAGAGAAATTACTAATGAAAAGTGTACGAAACAAACAATTGGAAATAATTGTTTTTTTAGCACATATAAATATATTGAAATTTTCAGTTGATGCTGTTAATGTATTTTGCTGAATCTCTATTTTAATAAAATCTATCGTTATGGGGACATTCTATTTCATTTTGGCATCATCGGATATAGTGAACCAAAATGGTATTCCCCAGAAGTTCACTGTAACTGGAGCGGACTGTACATTTGTATTGTAAATTACTTCCTCTAATATGTTGGGTAATCAGAATTCACGTTTTGTGGGTTTTTGATCGTACCGAAAAATTGTTTACGGCAAAACGTCCATCCGTGAGCCATTCCACGTGAAATCTCAGAAAAAATACCAAAGTTTGACCTTCTATTTTTAATTATTTTCTATTTTTTCTGTTTATTATATGGATCAAATACATTAACGCGTGATTTTTCTTTTTTCGACACTTAAAAACGTGTTTAATTTTTGAGATTTTGCAAAATAATTAATTTCCTGAATTTTCAATTATTAATTTTGAATTTCAAATTAAATATTGAAAATATATTTTTGTAAACTCGCTAAGCTAAAAATTAAAATAATATATAAATTTATAAAAGCACTTGAATATTGTTGACAACTCCAGGAAAAATGAAAGTGGGATCTCAGTAACTTTAAAAAATATTAATTTTTTACAAACCAGTGGGTAGTAGATTGCTGCAACAGACGCGTTTCTTGCGTTACTGGCCGTTGGTTTCTTTCGATGAAGCAGTAATTTAAGTACTTGAGGTGGTGCAACTTCAAGATTTTATTTCATTACTAAATGACGGATTCTTGACGTACGTTTTGACTGACATTTTGAAATTTTCTGGTCCCTCAGAACTCACTTCAAATGTATGAACTCACCTTAGAATTCCTGAACTTTCGTCACAATGTACAGTTCCATTGCCTTGCCGAATTTACTTTCAGGTCTGGACAAAATTCCATTTTCTCCAACAAAGTTTTAGCCACTTTTATCACGTGATCAGTTGCTGTTGAAGTGTCGTTTAATTTTACCTTTTGTAACTTTCAAAAATTGCCAAAATTTGAATTTTCAACGTCTTGTCATCTCCTGAGTGAAAGGAATCGATAAGTTTCTTAATAATATCTTTATTATCTGATTTTTCTATGGAAGTCGAAGGTATTCAATGCGAAAAAAATTATCTGTGATAGCACTTTGTACTATCTGAAATTTCTCTTGGGGATACCGATTTTGTTGCAGTTTTCTTGTCTTGTTGGGGGGGTTTCTCCTATTGATATTAAACTCTCTTTCATCTTTACATTCATTTCGCAAACACTTGACGAACTATCTGAAGATTTTAAATTGTCATTTCATTGATTTCCACTGTTTTCACTATATTCTCTGGGCGTTCCGCTACTTTCGTTAATGCCACTGATCTTGACGCTCTCTTCACTAACAAAAAGCCTTTTTGGAAGCCTTTTTTCCGACATTAAGCACAAATTCGCCAATCTAATGACTCCTCGAAATCAAATTTCACTGGTTAATCGTAGTTTACGCATCTTGGAGATTTTTTAAAATCGTGATCAGGCCGATTAAATGGATTGCATCATCTCTCCTATTTCGTACGTGATCGCCACTCATGTTGCACAGTGTGAACATGATTCACAGAACAAACGCTAGCACTCTTGTCTTTATATGAAGCGTATTGGGACTGATGTTCAGAAAATGTTTCTCATGTCCCTTAATATGTGGCTTGTTGTCTTTCACGAGCAAGGCCTGGGGGCACCCCATCCCTAGGACCCAAAGGGGCTCAGCAGTAAAATTCGCTTCGCCCTCACGAGGAAAAGCAGTAGTAGTGTGCGTTCCGCTATCACCCATCCCTTTCTGGGTACAGAGTGAACATACGAGTTACTCAGAGTAACATGAGTTAATAACTTACCATAATAAGGCAGAAGGTCATTCTTTTATTGTTCTTCGGCACTTGTACAAAGGCTCGGTTCGTTAGTGCAGGGGCAGAAAGCGTGCGCCCACACACGCCCACACACACACACACACACACACACACACACACACACACACAAAATAGTTTTTTTTAGTTCTGTACGTGTTCAGTGCCCACTTTTTTTCTTGTTGTGTTTTGTAGAAAATTGAACAAGAAATACGACTATATTTTTTTCAAATTTTTATCTTGGCGAGTTTATTCAGATATTTTAATTTTTTTTAATAATTACAATTTTTTAATATATTTATTTTTGAGAAAATAGTTTTCAGAGGAATAAAATACACCTATCAAAGTATTAAATGAAACAAACCACGGATTAGCCGGTCCGGTGGCCGAGATCGCCTAGGCAGTAGTGTCGTAGTGATCTCGGACCGAAGGGTCGCGGGTTCGAGTCCCGTCTCGGGCATGATTGTATTTGTGTTTGTCCTTTCGCCCCGTATCATCGCCATTTCGTTTCAGCTTCATTGTTACCATAACGTTAACTCCAATAGTGGTCGCTAATTACCTAAATGTTGATGTGACCTTAAATAACAAAAAAAAACAATTTGGATGTTAAATACATTTGGAGCATCGGCATTCACATTTTGCAAAGTACGCGTAAATTCCAAAATTGAATTTAGTCACAACTACGCAAATCAATTTTCAGTGAAAGAAACACGTATCTCTCTTTCTGATGTTCAGATTTAATAACAAGAATGACCTAATTTAAAAAAGTGTCAGGTCTTGTGCGATTTGACATGGAATGGCTCGTGTTTCAATTGGTTTCGCTGTCACCCCTCCATTCTAAGGTCAGGATAAACATCTGAAATACTAATAAATTTTGAAGACAGACAGATGGTCATTCTTTTTATAGTTCTTAAGCACTTTGTTCAAAGGCTGACCGAACACATTTCGTTAGTGCAGGGGCTGGCGGAACGCGCCTTCATAATTACAATTGATTTTTTAGTACTGTATGGGTGGAGCGCCCACTCATTTATTGTTGTATTTTATAGAAAATTGAACAAGGAATACGCTTATATTTTTTTAATTTTTTTTATTTTATCGAGTTTGTATAAAAATTTTCTTATATAGAGATTATATAGGTTATATAGAGGGTGAAAAGTTTCGGAATGCTGCGCATTCCCACTAGTAAAAGCAATTTTTGAAAACGACTCGAATTCTTTCATCGAAGAGAACAAATGTTTTTAAAAACAGTGTGGGGTCCATTTTTCGGTGAATTCTTTGTATATTTTTAAAAATTGCAAAAAAAATAACATAAACCTGTAACATTGATAATAAAGATATTTTACTTAATGATGTCTGTTCTTCAAAATTAGATCTTTAAATAAGGTAGTGTACATTTTTTTAAAAAATTTGAGTAGTTTTGCGGAATTTTTGCAAATCTTCAAAATTGTAAATTGGAATATCTCGCGCCTGTTTTGTTCATGTCCTTCAAGAGATCAGGTAGTAATGCGACATGGCAGTTTGAAATTCTTAGAATAACTGCTCACTAATGCGTGATGTTTCTGGCTATACAGACCGCAGTTTTGGATTGCCGAATTTGGTTTGATGAATTAGTTTTAGAAGTTCTTTTCATACTTAATGCGCTACCATTGGTAAAGAGTTTTACTAGTGCTGTCTGAGATGTGTTAATAAGGTCAGATTGCTATTATAACACTCGTATTACGTAACCTTTATTAATCCATTAATTCCCAGCGTCATTTGAGAACACACATTTCTGGTCAACTCTTTGCTTCTGTTGAGGTTTCGAAATATTGGGAGAGCTTTTTTGAAGAGATTGTGCCAAGGAAATTGCCCATCGTCTTTTCGTGCAGTCTTGTGAGACTGAAAGCGATAAATATCCAGACTGTTAGAATTCCTCGGCGTAAGAATAATTAAGTATTGAAGAAATTGTCAGTGTTACCTGTCTGAGCGAAAAGGAAATAGTTTTTCTTTTTATTTTTTATTTATTTTACGTCAAAAACCGTTAAAACTGCGTATGACGTGCTATGGGGAGAAGTGAATTCTGTGCACATTTTCAAAATTCTGTGATCCCTACACGAAGTCATGTACTACTTGAATTTTGAATGAAATGGGAGGTAAATGAATGAAATCAGGTTTTCTTTCTGAATTCATGTGTGTGAAGTAAGTTTACGCGCCAACCAGGCTGTTTTACGAATCATACAGATCGCGAGTCGCAATACCAACCTCACATCACTAAATTGATTTTCAGTGCGATCGATTCGTACTCGTGCATTACCAGCTTTTTACACGAGCGAGGCGAGTCGCCAAGATTCTGCTCGGCTTCTCTGATTTTCAGACAATGTGACTTCGTTGCGTCTTAAGTAGAAAGAGTTGATTTCTGAGAAGTTGACAATGCACTGCTTGAGCACCTCTTTGAGTCTGATCCGTACCCCGCGCTCTCACGATCATCTTTCGAAGCAGTGTAAAGCACTTCATGCGAGGAATGAAATTCTTTCTCTCTGCAAGGTTAACAACGTTTTTCTCGTGCGCAGGACGTTTGAAGTGTTTGCTGTTACTTTGTCCAAAGAGGTATATAATTGATTGTATTCCAAGTACGGCACCAAATTTGAATGAATGTGGCCGCCTATGTGCTAACAACTTTTTTTTTTTTTTTTTTTTTTTTTTGTATTTTTATTTCTGATTGCTAGATGTGATCATATGTTACACTCCTGGCCAGGGTGTTTACATCAACCTTCTGCCATGTAGACTTTTTAAGTGGTCATAAAATGAGATTTATCACTTCCTCATGCTGTCAGGTTGCTTTTTTTTCATAAAAGGTCTACTTCATTTTTTGTTATGCCATTTTCATATCTTCGTCCTAAATTTTTCAGCTTCTTCTTTCCTATTCTTCCATTCACATAACTATATTATATACTGTAAATATTATTGTTATTTCTATTTCAGGCACATCTGGAGAAACGTGTAAAAGGCACAGATCTTAGTATCTTGGCAACAAGTGGTCGTTCCTGAACAATATTTGGCTTGTTACGAAATCAAACTATGCTGCATATTAAATCAAATGTGGTAATATTGTTTGTCTTAAATGGTGAAATGTAATAGAAACGTTTGGATAAGGTTTTCGCTAGTTGGTATCCATGTGTTTGTGGTTATAAATTTTTGTTATTTATCCGTCAACTTATTTATATGTATGTGTGTAGCCGTATAACTGGATTGGAATGAGCCAAAAAATATACTCGAATGATAATTTAAAATGTTATTTTCCTAAAAATAAGAGAAGTTTTGACATTTTAACTTGAATTTTCGATTTATAAATAAAGGCTCTAACAGAAATGTATTTTGGTGTCCTGTAATCTTTAAAAGTTTGGTTCATTTAAAACTGCTAAGAAAGTATGTCTCAGTGGTTAAAAAATGCCTTTATTACTAGCTGAAGTAATGAGATTGCCTGGACGTTTATTACAGTCATCTTTTTGAGGAAAAGGAATAAACCTATATGTGGTGTGAAATGTGAGTTATTTTATTTACGTACTTCTCTGGCCTCACCATCCTCATTATGCTCGCTCTCCCTGCTCCACCCCATTCATTGCCCCCAGCCGTTCCTGTCTAATTTTCTACTTTAAACTTGAAGTACTCTGAGCCTAATCGAAGAGCTTATTTCCAAAGCATTGTCTCCAAAAAATACGATTTTTCAGGAAGAGAATTTACCATCATTGCAGTCCAAGATGGAATACATAGTTTTCGGATTTTGTTTAACATAGGAGAAACGCCATTTTAGTACACAAATGTGACGGCTTGATGGAGAAGTGTCTTGACTCGTTCAGACCAAGTGGCTACAGTTGTGTACACAAATTTCTTTTCGTTGTAATTGATAAAGTAAATTTCAGAATGCAATTGCCTTGTATACTTTTACTTGATTATTTTTGTTAGATATTTCATGCAAACCTTGTTTTGCATTGTTGAGCTTTGCAATCATGTTTGAAAATTAGCGGTGTATTTCCTCTCATATTGGCTAAACTGAACTAAAATGAAATAAACTGTTTTCTTTTCCGTTTATTCCTTTATTTTCCAGTAGTTTGATAGTAAGTATAGGTTCTAGAAAAACACTTGTGTAATATACATGTATCTTATGTGTTCATTTTGATATTGTTACAAGTCATCGCAATTCAGTTGAATTACAAATCGTGTAGAAAGTTGGTGTACACGTATCCACTGGATTCCTAAGTAACTAAGTAATTGGTATCTGCACATTTCAGATAATGGAAATTAGGTTTTTGCTCATGCAAATGTAAAATATCGTACTGGATATTTTAATGATTTAATCATATCAATCCTAATTCTCGCGCAAAAGTGTGTGATGTGTGATAAAGGATATTTTCATCCATAAAAACTTACCTAAATTTGGTAAGTTCTTTTGAGTGTAGGAAGCCTGTCAAATTTAATAATAGGATGGATTTCACACAATCGTGTATTATATTATTGTTTAGTTTTCTTTCATCACATGCCGGTGTATTCTATTAAACCTTTTTTTTTTTTCTTTTAACAATCTAAGATGTGATCTTTCACACTGCTTCACATATGTCATACACACACACACACCGTTCACACGGAGAATGTTAGTTCTTTGTTCTCTGGTGGTAGAATCCATGTATAGCCAGTCGCGTCATTACGCGTCGAAGTTCCAAACCTGAGTTCATTCAGTTTTTATCAGTCATTACTTCTGTTGTGCAGAACTCTTCCTAGGTGTGTCTTTCTTTTTTCTGTCAAAATGAGTTATACATTTTGATGATGTTTATAATTCTGGGTCTTATACTAATGAAATATTTTGACTTGCTCATTCTTCGAGTTACAGCTTTACTAAAAAATAAATATCTGAAAAATATTACCTACAATTTTTGAAGACAATTTCTAATATAAATTTTCTCTCAAATTAGTTAATTTTATAATTAATAAATTATATTTCTTCAAAATAAATTTCTGTAATAAAAAGTAACCACAAACTTGTATTTTCAGCGTTTCTTCCATACATTAACTACGTGAATCGTAATGCTTGAAATTTAACAATATGTACAAACCTTTTTTTACGAAAAATAAGGGCCCTCCAAAAAAAATATTGAAGTGAATACATTTATCCGCCTAGAAATTCATCACAGTGAAAAGTGTTTTCCAATTGATATAGAAAAGGCGTGTGTGAAATGGTTAAGACAGTGGCGGCTCGTGATCATACTATTAGGGTGTGCAACGCCTCTCATCTCTCTTCCTTTCTTCCACCCACCTCTCTCTCTTTCTCTTAGTTTACCGTCTACACTGCATGACAAAACACAAAACCCGTGGCGCCAAGCGCTTCATTTAACGCTGTTTCTTTTCTTCAATTTTTTTCTGTGACTTTTTCATTGTTGTCGTTTTCATGTTTTCGACACTATTCATTGTCAATTGCACAAACATACTGGACTCTAACTTCGGTTTTTCAAAACGCATTAAAAAGTAGCTTACTACATACATTTACTTATTTATTTATTTATTTTACGTCAAAAAACAGTTAAAAACTGCGTATGACGTGCTATGGGGAAAAGTGAATTGTGTGCACATTTTCAAAATTCTGTGATCCCTACACTAAGTCATATACTACTTAAATTTTGAATTTTTGAAAGGGAAAAAAAAAAACTCCCATGTAATAAAATCTATTTTCAAGGATAAACAAGCAATAAATTTTGAATTTTGAAAGGGAGAAAAAAAACAAAAAAACTCCCATGTAAAAAAATCTATTTTCAAGGGTAAATAAGCAATAAATTTTGAATTTTGAAAGGGAGAAAAAACAACAAAAAAACTCCCATGTAATAAAATCTATTTTCAAAGATAAATAAGCAATAAATTTTGGCTCTTATTACTTCCTGCCGCGACAACATGGAAACGATAATTTGAATAATTGTATTTCCCACTGAATTCTAGAAGACGTGCACAGAAAATGAAGTTACATTTATGTCCAGAAGCAAAACAAGGGCCATCTCAGCATTTGCTCAATGGATCAGGGAAACTGGACGAAAAACCTGATCGAGATGGGGGTCATTGTCCCGGAAGCTGTAGTACAATAGTTGTTACAGGTTGTTTATACTCATTTATACAGTCCAAATGGTAAATAATGCATTATGTATCATTGTTAAAATTAATGTTACTTTTCTTGTGATGCTCAGTATAGTCTCTAATTGTATAGAAACAGTTATGCAGCAGAAATGATTTCACTTGGGATTTAAACTTTTCTATTGAATTTAATCGTTTAATGTCATCTGGCAAAGTGTTGTAAAATAATGTACATGTATTGTATGTGAATTTTTTGTAATGAGCTGTTGATACTGTCACCTGATGAATATGATTTCTACGTCGAGTGTTATAGTAATAGACTTCGGCATTTTCTGAAAAATATTCCCGCCCTTGAGCAAGTCATTTTTTACAAAAACCACTGATTCGTAAATAAAAAGACACGGTAATGGTAGAATTCCTAGATTAATGAAGAGAGGCTTACATGAATCACGTGGGTGGGATTTGGTTATTATTCGTACAATTCGTTTTTGTAATCTAAAAGTCTGGGAGCTATAAGATGTATTTCCCCAGAATATTATGCCATATCTCAGGCGGGAATGAACATTCGCGAAGTATACACAACGAGCAGTATGAAGGTTGACTGAATTTGCAAGAATTCTGAACGCGTAGCATAATGAACTTAATTTTGTGCTCAATTCATTTAAATGGACGTTCCATTTAAGGTTTGACTGAATTGAGAGACCTAAAAATTTTGTTGCCTTAACATCAGTCAATGGTACACCGTTCATTTTCAATGGAGCACAGAATTGTTTATTTGATATGGAAAACTGCATTAAACCCGTTTTCTTTTCGTTTACTATTAATTTGTTATTTCGGAACCAATTTGAAACATCTGATATTGTACTATTTACGGTTTCTTTATTGCAAAAGATGTTCGTATCATCCGCAAAGAGAACCGTTCTTCCGTTTCGAATCGCCGAGGGCATATCGTTTACGTAAAGTAGGAACAGAATAGGGCCTAAAATCGATCCTTGAGGAACTCCACATGCAATGGGCAAAGAGTGGGAAAGGTGCGTACGTAATGTTCCATCATTCCAGTAAGGTATTTCAACTCTCTGAGATCGTTGTTTAAGGTACGAACATAACCAATCTAGAGCAATACCACGAATTCCATATGAAGGTAATTTGAAAGTAAAATGTCATGATCAATGACGTCAAAAGCTTTTGAGAGATCTAAAAATAATCCAATAGGTGCCTCGTTTTGATCCAATGATGAGGCGACATCTTTAAGAAAATAAAATATAGCTGTTTCTGTTGATTTTGATTTTCTAAATCCATGTTGGCAATCTGAAAGCGCGTCGTGTTTAGTGAGAAAGGTTTCCATTCGTACGTAAAAAAGTCTCTCTAATATTTTTGAAAAAACTGATAGAAGAGAAATGGGCCGATAACTTTGAATTTCATTTTTGTTGCCTTTTTTGAAAAGCGGCTTAATTTTAGCTGTTTTGAAAATATCTGGAAACGTTCCAGTGCATAAAGATGCATTAAATATGTGATTAAATATGTGATGCATTTACACAACACGTTTGGGTTTTCACATGCTTCGGAATGGATTTGTAATTGCAACTCGCTTTAAAACATAAGAAAATGTGCAAATAACATTCGATTAACACAATACTTATGAAAGCAACTCTGCATAGCAATGTGTTTGCGTTTCGCGCGCTAGTGAGGAACTGTTTTGGAAGGGATGAGAGCTCGTTTAAGTGGAGAGATATCTCACATTTCCTCGTTCAATGTCACACATCTCTTAAAAACTTGTGCTAGCTTCAAGGCATGTCAAAGTACTTCCTGAGGTCGCCACTGCGTCTGCGCAGTAAAATCCGCATGGTCCGCAGAGTGCTCCAACCGTCCATAAGCCACCGTTGTTCCCCCTCTTTCCCCTCCAGCCCCGCGACGGCCCTGGCTCGTTCGCATTTCCCGAGTGTGCTCCAGCTGACTCACGAGGGCATTGGCGGCGGACTGTCAATCGCAGCTTCCGAACGGTGCGTTTTCAAATACCATATTTCGTAAACGCTCTGAGATGATTTGTATTCCCCTTTTGTAAAGGAATGTTTAAGAAAAATTGCAACGCAATTATTTGGGTGTGCACATGCGAACGTGCGAATACCCACGAGCCGCCACTGGGTTAAGAATAAATTTTGAATGTAAAACTAGAAAACAAAAGTTAGTGGAGTTGCGTCACTTCGGAAATAAGCTGTTCAATTGTGCTATCGGACTGAATTAAAATGCATAATGTGGGCTACTTGAAACTCATCACATCAGTACAACTTTATTTACAGTTTCCGAGATTTTCGCGAAACACTGAAAGAGATTGCGTTTCATTTCTTTAAAGGATGGGAAATGGATATATGAGTTGTTATTTTCCAAATTTCTTGGTGATAATTTGTCGTTTCAGGCCAACGAGAAATTTGGCAGGTTCTAAACCACTCGCCGAAAATGGAATATCTCTGCGAAATATATTCTTCCGTCAGTCACGTGGGGTAGAGCATGTAAAGCCCTGACGTGGCAGTTAAGGGGGTTAGGAATGATTTTAATACGGTATTACGTTTGTTCTGATATCACCATTAAAAGTATTATTGTAAAAATTGACGCAAGTCATATCGAAAAGCAGAAGATAATAGTTCGTGTGTGAATTGCCCCATGAAACAAACACAGCGAGTGGTCACATTTAACAAAACGTGAAAGAGCCATTCCTGTTCATTAATATCACACTTATAATTTAACTTTCAATAATCCAACTCTTAATCAAAGAATTATGCTTGTAAATAGTATTTTTAGGGAGTTATGAAGTGTACTTTCCTTAAATTGCAACATACATTGTTTTCGTGGAAACATTCAACAATTGGCGGAATGAGAAAATAATATGGTGTTCCCCGGCCTTGGCACAAGTTGCCAACTTTCGTGAAATGAATGCGAACAATCTGTACATGTTACTCGTCAATAAGCCCCCCCCCTCATCTTTGAATTTAAATGTGCATGAATGGATGTCAAAATAATTGGCCTTATAACTGGACCAATTATATTGCATACTGTATTTCCAACCCGAAAATAACCTCTTCGAGTTTCTTAGTAACTACAGAGGGCAATGATGTCTGGCGTGCTCGAACGCCATTAAGTTCTTAAATTGACACTCGGTACGAAAGTTACTCAAGTTGTTTTTGAATTTCATGTCTTTGCTCTTTATACAGTAGGTTGATACATCCTAGGAACAAAATGAGTGGTGTTCATCCTTTTCAATTAATTGCAATGCTCCGCCTTTGAACCACGTACACGGTAGAAGTCTTTGCCACCACATCGGAGCCTCTGGTCTTTGTTTAATGTGCAGTGCTGGGTAGGTCGGTTATCAAGAGGGAGTCATCTTCATATCTCGTTTGCCCCTTCACTTCCGGTTCAAAGTTATCCAAACAGGCTTCGTAGCGCGTCACAATTCTCATACTGTTCCGAAAGTCCGTTGCCCGCTTTCTCTCTTCTGGGAGGGGGGAAGTGTAGTCAACATTATCGCAACTCATCTGGGACATACCTTTTCCAAATTCAAGTGTTTAAATAAAACGAGCATCAGTGTCATCTCCATACACCTTTTTTCTGCCCCTCCTCCTGACTCTTATTCCCACAACAGGAATTCTACAACACAATGCTTCCAACAAATATCTTTAAGGATTGCAATGCCAGTGCAATGTGTGGAATCAGATTGAATTAAATTTGAAGACATCAGGGAGAAGAATGTTTTTGTTAAGAGCGTAGGCTTCCGCGGCCGAAGTTACTACTGGGCTGAACTAACTAATGGGCTGTCCGCGAGACGCCGCATCCTACAGTTCCGGCAGCGTATAAGCGACTCTGACAGTTCTCTCTCCACGCGCTGTGGTACGTCATGTGAGTTGCTCTGAAGCAATCAGCTTGCGAGAATTTGTTTACTTTCTCACAGCCAGGGTTCAGAGTTACCGCTGCCTGTCACCAAGTCACGGAGGCGATAGGGTTTGGCTTTGGGGGAAGTTACGAACGTAATATCAAGACGTGTCATAGGCTGTAAGTAATTAATGTTAATGCTTTGAGATTTCATTTATCCGTTATGTAGGAGGTGCCATATGCGTAGTAATGTGTGGCAACAGCGTTTTGAACAATCAGAATCGCTTATACACTTTCGGTACTATAGGCACAAGTGTGAACGCTTCGGCGCCATTCTGCGTCCGATAAAATTATTTTTGCCCTGAGGAAGGTCGCAGAATGGCGACCGAAACGTTTACACCTGGGCTGGCGCTTCCCGCGCAGCCAAGAAGTTAATGTGTTAGTAAACTCCAAAAATGTATGAAATTGATTGTAATAATGAAACAAGAGGTGCTACAGAATGGCACAGACTTGGTCGTAGAAAAGTTTTCTAATTTCCTTGGAGTAGGTTGGACTTGGTAAGGACTGGTACTGTACAGTCTTGCCCCTCCTTGCATCTTGCCATCTATCGGCGCCCAAAGTACATTTTTTTGAAATTTTCACAACTTTTCGGTTTCCTAATACTAGAACCGAAATATTATTTTAAGAATATAAAAGAAGGCTAAAACCTGGGCTTAAATAACAATTTTCATTGAAAATTTGATGCCGTGTTTAAGAAAATGGCGAATAAGCATTACTGTAAATGCGAAATTTGAAGCTCATTTTTAGGCACAATTAAAGGAATCTATTGAGTTTTCGAAAAACTTTCTTTGAAGTCATTTGAAGTACTTCCACTTACGAATGTAATAATGTATATTAATCGATGGAATCGGGGCATATTAACGTCGTGAGAGATATTTCAAAAATATTACAGATGTGCAATTGTTGAAAAAACAAAAGAATAGAACAAAACGAACTTTCTGTCATATTAAACATTACAATTAGTACTATTCATTAGAAACATTTGGAGCCGTTTTTTAGAAAATAGCGTTTGAGCGTGGAAATGGGGAATTTTAAGCTCATTTTTACAGAAAACTGTTGAGTTTTCGAGAAACTTTATTTGACATTATTTAAAGCACATGTACTCACAAATATAATAATGCGAAGAAATTAATTGAAATTAAATTTTAATTAACTAATGTAAATATTACCGACATGAGAGAAGTGAAACAAAAATTACGTTTTTGTATTTAAAAACAACAACAACAACAACAAAAGAATAGAGCTAAATGGCGCTTATGCCATCGGATAAGGTGCATTTGGTACTACTCCTGCCAAAAATGTAAAGAAAAAATTTGGACCCTGTCCCACCAACATCCAAGGACCTTCAATCCCCAAATCTAATATTAAAAAAAAAACATTACCATCCATTGATCACATCACATTTTAAAGGATAACTTATGTTATTACCTTTTTTATTTCACGCTAACAATTTATTATTATATTATCATTTCAAAAATAATTATGAGCGGGGGTATCCGTACTGAAACTGCCTCTGTTACTGTGTGTGGAGGGGTGGGGGATTTAGTTATTTCACTGGCAGTTATTAAATCTGCAGTGCGTTTGATCTTGCAAATAGTTTTTATTAACAGGTGAGGGAAAATGTATTGGGTGTCTCCACGACACCTGGCATTGTATTTTGGATTTTGGCTTAACAAATTGTTGTTTTATTAAAGTTGCAATTTACTCATTTAGTACAATACCACCCTTATAGCTTTCTTCAGATAGATTTCACTTTATTTATTTCAAGTGTCTCTTGTTCAGGTGTTCCCAAACGACCTCAAATCCGTATGTAATCACCGGAGTTATTTTCTATTGCTGCTTTGAGTGAAATTTGTCGTAAGTGTGAAATTTCATTTATCGCAGTAATCACTGCTGAGGTTCTCTCTTTGATATGGTCTGAAATTGGTTCCGCGAGTTTGTAAAGTTACACTTAAATACTTAAATTTATTTACAGTATCCAAATTTATCCCGTTGAAGTTGTCATTCCGGGTGCTGATTCTGCCCCTTTTCTGAACAATATAGCAACGGTCTTATGTTCGTTAATGGCAGGGCTGCTGGAGCAGAGCGAATCGGGAGCGCGGGACCGTGTTGGTTACCGAGAGCACGACATCGGAGCCCGAGCGTTGTGCGGCTGGCGACAACCTCTGTCACAGTGTCCCGATTACTCCAGACGCGGAAACGTGGATGTCGACACCAGCACTTCGCAAACCAAAGAGTCCTTATCGCCAAATTTTAGTGGAGCATGGGAAGAAAAGCATCTTTTCGCAGATGGTGGCAGCTAGAACTCTCTGAATGTGGGATTTATTTTTTATTTTACGTCAAAAACAGTTAAAAACTGTGTGATGTACTACAGAGGGATGTGAATTCTGTGCACGAGTGGGAGAAGCGAAAATTGAATTCTGTGCCGTGCGAAATGTTTAGTTAGCAATAACATGCTTAATCATATGAAGTTTAATTTGCAACGACCTTATACGGTTAATCATGCTGCTGAATATGACAAGTACTCGAAAGTAGAACGTAAGAAAGTTTGCTGTGCTATAACAAACAAGGAGTTCATCTTGGATGTAGTTTGAGGTTCCTACATTTCTTTTAAACTGTAAAATAACACAGACGTTAATTTTATTTATTTTAAAACTGCCCTATACGAAAGGAAGAACCTCTCATTCTTCTCAAAATTAGCTTCATTGTCAAACATCCACGAAACATCGAAATTTGAAGAGTGTGTAGATGAACATTGCGTTCGGAATTTAAAATCTGATTTAAGGATTTGTTTAATTTACATTTAGAATTTAAAATATTTTCTATAGCTTCTTCTCTTGTTATAGGCTTTTCCCTGTGATTTTCAATTAGATATAACTGATATGCAGTGTGACGATGAATTAAGAGAAACATTTCAAACAAAAGGAGCATTTATTAGAATTTTATGAGAACGTCACTCAAAAACGTTTTCCGAAACTGCATCGGAATGCTGCTCTAATGTTGCGTAGTATGTTTGGATCAACGTAAAAATGTGAGCTTTTTAATTTGTAAATCTCGAATGAGAAGTAGCATTACACATCACAATGTGAAATTCAAGAAGAAAAATAATTGATTTCCCAATTAGCCTCATTTTTTGAAAAATTTTAATCTCGTTTACTGTCAAAATTTCCATTAATTTATTTAGTAACATTTTTTCGGTAACATTTAGAATACTTTTTCATAATCAGCAGCATTATAAACTGTAATGATCCCACAATTAAATTTCTTAATGTGCTTGTGCACTCTTTTATAACTAAAAATTTGGCATATCTGGCGCAAACTGCAAAAAGAAATTTTTCTTTCCATGCTGCAATCATTTCCTTTTTTGTTTTCAAATCACAAAAATATGTGTTTAACTAGTAAATGTTCCAATAAATGTTGCCAAAAGATTTTCCTTTTTTCTGTCGAAATATCCTTTCCCAGAGCAGTGAGACATTTTTAGCCCGAGCATTGGAAAAAACCCTCGGAAAACAAGACGCGACCCACTGAGCCGCAAGCCACCGATCGATAAAAGATGATGTAATCTGCTCCGTCTGCCGATGGAACTGCTAGTAAGAGCAGAGAGCAAACAGCAGCTCCTCCTCGGAGCAGATCACTGGGCGTCTCTGATTTATGGTGAGGTCGTTTTTCGTGGACCATTTAATTAACCGATTGAAGGTTTGTAGCTTCTCTTCCTTGAGGTTAGGACCATGTCGTCAACATATATACTATAATCTCAAGGAACAAAGACAAGCTATATTCACTATATATTGACTCCTATTAATGTTGACTTTACGTCATAGGTTGCTACATTGAATAACAGGGGGGCTGATGGGTTCTTCTTGCAGCACGTTTTTGGCCTTGACATGGATACGTTGTCGCAGTTTTTTCCTTTTCTGCAGTTTCTTGTATCGTTTTTAGCGAGAATATTTCTTACGAGTTTTGTGATAAAATTTTTACTCATACTTATACTCTTTGATTTTTGTGGCTATACCGTTACTTACAGGCTTTGGTTTTGCTCCCCGAGAGACAGCTGTCAGCGAGGAGGAGGAGGGTCAAAGGAACGGAGAGACCGTCACCCTGTGACGCTAACGTTATGACGCAGTCAGTCTACAGTGCAGCTACAGGGGTTGATCGCTTGGATTTAAACGTTTGAACATGGTGTTTCGTTAAAATGGTTACTTTTTTTGTAAGTGTTGCGGCGTGGTTCATATGCTTCAGATGTAAAATTTGTTGCGTATCGTGAAATTAGTGCGTCGACTTGTTGCATAATTGAACTCTTTGTGTCTTTATAACCTAAATCTAACTCGTCATCACATCCATGCACACACGAATTCAAATATTCCATGACTTTCATTTGTGATGAATTGAAGTATATTAATAAGTTACTTTCCTTTGAACCCTTGACAGCATTTGAACTATGTCGACTGTAGAATTGAAAACCCTTTTTTACGAAAGTCGGTGAGTAAAATGTGAACGTGAATTCTAGTGCATAATAGTTTTGTGCGATAAGATCATTAACAGTGAAATCTTATAGTTATCCCTCAGGATGGGCTACAGTTTGCCTACTGCTTTATGCACCTATTGGACTAATTTTAGTGGTGTTAAGAACATTCATTGCTCTTCAAGCATTAGTTGCAGCTGCAGTTCTTCCAGAACTTTCAAGTGTGAGAAGGTACAAGGTGCAACTTGTTAAATTTTAATTAAATTTCAGTATGTTGGATATGTATTATTTAATGGTTTATTGTGATTGTAGGTTTGTTCTTCGATCAATGTGTGTCGTATTGGGCATAGTTGTCAGAGAAGAAAATGTGTCTCATAGGAATGAGAATGCTCGAGTAATTGTATCCAACCATGTATCTCCTTGTGATCATCTTGCTGTACATGTCTTATCCAGTTGTGTTACCGTATGTATATTTTACCAGGTTATAGACCTATGTGACATAATGTTAGAACTTTTGAAGAGTGCTCTATATTTAATTTTTCAGCCATGTACTTGGGGACAGCCCGCTCCTATATTCCGCGTTATTGGTGTAAAAGATTTCAATCTTTCTCAAGGTGTTGATGCTGTTGTGACAAAAATTAATCATCATTTAGAACAGTATTCCACCCCAGTTTTGGTGTTACCAGAAGGCTCAACAACCAGTGGGAAAACTGGGCTATTGAAGTAAGTGGTGTCAAATTTATTTTGCTGTGGGTATATTTTCATTATTGTGTACTTTAGACATATATCTTCCATTTAAAAACAGATTTGCAGTGTGGCCGTTTCGCATTAGAAGATCAGTTCAACCTGTTCTCTTGAATGTTTGGCGGCCTTATGTAACCCAGGTAGCTCCTACTGCACTTGTTTCAAGTTTTTGGGCTGATATATTTTGGTTTCTGTTCTCTCCAAGTACTGTTTTTACAGTCAGGTGTGTATGTTATTTCCCATATTACTAAAAATAACCAAATGTTTGTTGAATAGCAATTTTTTTTGTTGGCATTCTAGATATCTTCCAGTGGCTGAGCAAGAAGAGGAGGAAACCGACTCGCAGTTTTCAGTTAGAGTTCAACAGATGATGGCTGATGCATTGGGAGTGGTTGCTACAAAATATACAAGTGGAGATAAGGTTTAGTCTTGCTTTTTTGTTGTTGTTGTTGTTGTTGTTGTTGTTGTTGTTGTTGTTGAACATATTTTTATTTGATGTTTAATTCTTATTCATTGATCACATATGTAGTTGTGATTTCTTAGACTATAAAATATTCTTCATAGAGCTCTTGACAAGGGAGAGCAACATGTTTCTGAGTCAAACTGTACTCACCATCAGAGTGATCCAATCTCTAGATTTTTATTTGCTTATGAATGTCTTGCACATCACAAATGTTCATCGGTTCCCACAATCAGAAGGGAGGCAAGAAACAGTGAAAACCACTATTTGTTGAATCAAATGATGTTGTGTTGCATCACACTTGTTTTAGATGAAGACATAATCAAGGAATTGAGAAGTATTTATTTTTTGTTTTGTTTAATTTACTATTTAATTAATTTGTCTACACCATGGTCACAATATATTGGTTATAAAACTTATGCATATGGATATGTATATCTTAGCTTGTTGCTGACATGGATTGTATTTCTGGGAATCTCTTAACTGGTACTAACTAACCCCAGCATTATCTTCTAATATTCATTGGCAGGGTACAACACAATGGCCTCTGTTATCTCTCTTCATTGTTGACCTTGTTTCTTGACTGAATTTATGTAGGATCTGTTTAGGATAGGATGTGGGAAGAATTAAGATTGTCAGGCCCCTGCCAGGGTTCATTTACGTTCTAGAAGCATATCACATGCCTTAACAAAGATTTTGCACCCTTTGAAAATATACCGTACGTTAGCCAAGTGTGAACCTGCACAAACTCAGGTTTTGGAAGCCAATGTACTATCCCGAACGAGCTGTTCTTAATGAGTTTCCTAAACACTTTGTCTTTGCCCCTGCCCATTGGAGCCATACTTCCTCATACCTCTGTCCTCATCAACACTAGAAGGCCAAGGAGGTCATTGAAGTTTGCAATATAATTTTAGCTTTTGCCTTGAGAATCACAATAATATATAAATCTTTATCACTTGTAGATCTGATGTGTTAAATTTAAGTACTTCTTTATTGTACAAATCTCTAATTTTTATTTCACGATTTACCTACTCCACCAAAGGAAGTCATTTTGACATCAAGAAGATAGTGTTTCTTGGAACTGTACCATATTCTTCCTTCTTCCACTAATAACTGTATGTTATTGTGCAATTTCCTGTGTTCTGTGGTGTTTATCGTTTTATGTATCACTTGACAATGTCTACTGGCTATCTGGGAAGCGCTAATGCCAATGTTTTGGCCATCACGCTGTGACCTTCCTCAAGGTGAAATACCCTGAAAGAGGCCAGCCAAAATGTTGACATCTGTGCGTAGGTTGCGGCACACGCAGCCAAGTGGATACTGACTCCAGCCATAAAAGCCTATACTTTCACTTAACATTGATTTCCATTTCCAAGGAAAGTACGACATGTATTGCATCATGTGAAGTTGTAGTTGAAATAGTGAAGTTAACTTTACAGACTTGAGAACTACCTATGCCAAGAAACTATTTCATCAGTACCCCTAGTAACATTTCGGCCGATTGTTTTTATTTTGTAGCAATTTTTTGAAATTAGATTTTAAATTTATATTTATTAACAGGTTGGATGCCAACAAACTTTTTGATTTTTTGGTTCTGTAGTATTAGAGTACTTTCTTCCTAATTTAAGGAATATTTGTCTATTTTGTTGTTGTTTTATTAGAATATGTCTTGTACGTTTATTTTGGGTGGAAGGATGTGAGGTATGAATGTGATCCTCAGGACGTTTAGAAGTCACATAAGTTGGGGAGGTCATGAGGGTCCATGTTTAATTTACAATTACATTAATTGAACTATTATCTGATTTACTTAATTATTAACAAAAGTAGATGTTTATTGACACATTTCTTTATTATGTGTTCAGGACTACTTCAATTCTTATGAAATATTACATCGATTTTCAGAGTGGCTCACTGAACTAAACCCGGTGCTGCTAAGCAAATACATCTGATCCCGTGTTACAGTTATCTGGTTGGCATAGGCACCTTGGATCTATTGTTCAACACATTTCTATTTACTGGCCTGTAAAGAATTTTCGTAAAATATCAGAGAGATTAATATATTAAAAGTATTATCAATCACAATTTTTTAGTTCAAATTTAGAGCATCCCTTTTTTATAGCTCTCTAATGTAATATTTATGACAAAATTTTGTGCATTTTTGGGAACATTGTAAGCATAATGATATGTTACATCTGCTGCATGTGGTGTTTCCTTTCTTTCAATTTTTCTGTGTTTGAGGTCTTCCAAGTTTGGATGATAAACAATTGTAACAAATAGAACATTTTCGGAGTATAGGAATCTTTTGAATTTTGTGCTTGGGTGAAACTGCAGCTTTGAATGTCAATGCTACTTCTTGTGTTTTCTGTGTCAAAGTTTTAATTATTTCTTCTTGGATGTTGAAAGCAATCTTCCTGTACCATTTCTGAGAACACCTTGGAGTATGAAAAGATCCTGTTTAGTCATCCTGTCTATTGATGATTTTGGTTTGTTGTAGTCAGTGACAACATATGGCGTTATGAAAGTGCCATCACATTGGTGCACTTCCAAAAAGTTGTCCTTATGTTTTATAGTAATAAAATGAATGTGCCATTGGTCTCTCCACTTTAGCACAACAATATTTCTGCCATTTTCCTGGGTGTATACTTCCTCTTTTTTAAGTTTCTTTCCCACCACATTTTTCAAGTTTCCTCTTCTTCCAACCAAGTGGGCTCAGGATTTTACCAATTCCTTTGCCCAGCAAATTGTCTCTACCATTTGCAATTACGTTCTCATCATTGTCATTGAGAAATCGATACAATTCTTCTTCATCCATTATGCTCAATCACTATTACAAATCCCTTCAGATAGACTATTACACTTTTGTATTCAAACAATCGATTTCCTTTCCTTCTCTGTATTGTAGGTCTGTTTTATTTTGTAACAATGACCACCCAGAAGCACATATCCATCAACAAAGGAAAATTATTTGTAATATGTGAAAATTTCTGAAAAGTGCTTCAAAAAACTATGTCCCTAGTACATATCAAAGTGCCAAATTGGCTCATTGTGAAAGAGATGTTGTTCAATTAATGTTTTCTAACTTGTATAGTTAGTGGTCAATATATGCAAAGTCCTTTCTTCTTGAACCTGAGAAACGTGAACTCAATAAATTCCCAAAATAAATATTGTTCTGCTTCACTTGTGTCAATCAGAGTCCATGACATTAAGCATCGGTTTACTTTGAAATATGCATCTACGAAACTGACCAGTGACCTTGACAAGTTGCCTCTGCCAGCTAGTAAAATCTATTCACATAAATATTACAAATTATTTACTCATTATAAACCTAATAACTTCAATATAATGAATTATTAATGTTTTTAATGTATTTGTTGATAATTGCTTGAGCTTAAGCAGTAAACAATTACCTTCTTTCGCTTTTATATCTTGGATTATAAAAAACTCAAATATAATTTTACAATAATAAATATAATTAAATGTTAGAAGAAGAAATGTGTTCTTGATTTGTATTACGATTTCAGAACACAGTTGAAATTAATAGAAAGTGAGGGACTAATCCATCTCTCAAGGCCTGAGAAACCAAAAGTCAGTGAGGTATAGAACGATTTTCCTAAGGATGAGCCAAAGTGACAGTTCGCGAAAACAAGTGAACCTCACATGTAATTCAGAGAGTTATCCCTTCACTGCGACAGTTGCTCAGTCATGCCCCTTTGTAAAATGCTAATGGCTCCTGTGAAAACCTCCCTATGCAGAAGTCGAAGAGTTTCGCTGAGGTATATGCACGTACATGAGTCCGGGGAAGATTTAAATTTAATTACGTACAGTATGTAGAAAATCTCTTAACATGCTCTCACAATCAGTGAAAGAAAACTGCCGCAAATGTAAATAGAAAGAAAAATGATTTTAAGCCGGAAACATGTGTACCGGTACACATCTTGCATTCAAGTCTCAGTTTTAAAATAAATATAATATTTATCACACAAAAAGTAAATTCAATGTAATATATGAAGAAAAAAAGAATTTTTACAGAAGAGCACATTACACTGTACTTCCTAATATCAATTATTTCTCGCAGCACACTATATTTTTGTCAGACCAGGACACCACAAAAGGATGTGTCGAATCTATTTACAAGTTAGCCAATTGCAAACGAACGAATGCGAGAAAGGGAGTCTAATGGTCTCAAAGGCACAACAACCACAGAATCTTCACTTATGTTGCCGGCACTAGCTGTCACTTTGGCTCATCCTTAGGAAATTCGCTCTATACACGGACAACCCTCACATGTTAAGAAACCAATTGTGTTGAGTACCAATTTTGACCCTCATGGCGTGCAACCTGCTAAATGAATAATTTGGTGAATAGTTCAGTAAAGTTTTATATATACTTAGACCTATACTTAGACATTTTTATAGCATATTATTAAAAATATTTTCTTGACAATCTTTAGCTTTAACTCATAGCCACAAATGCAAGTGCACATCAAATATTTGTAATTTTGTTGCATGTGTAGCATCCCTCACCTAATGTTAAAAATATTTACATTAAGATTTAGTATTTAGTGAGTATATAAATGAGAAGAATTAATATACAATATTTCATGTGTGGTATGATAAAATTAATCAACAAAAATATTATTTTACTATATTTGTTACTAAATTAGTGCATTTTATTAATTCAAAATGATGCCAAGTCATGAAGAATCTCAATTTGGGAAAATTCTCTTCTACGGCATGAACCACAACTTCGAATGATTTTGTAAAGTTTATCTATGGGCAAAACAGTTTTACTACAAAATATTTTACTGTTAACCTTCTGAAGTTTACTTGTGTTCTCTTGGTCACTCAGCCAAACCATGACCAGGTAGTAATTATTGCCAAGGTAGTGAACTGCCTTTTGTTGATTGTTGTAACTATTTTCGGTTTTTCAGTGTTCTAATTATTGTGGTTATTATTGTTTTTTTATCCGCAAGGCTGAATATGAGAAAAGGTACATTTTGGAGCTTAATAGACCAGTTCCATCGTATTCCAGTAACTCAGAATTGCAGCGAATGGCTCGCCAAGTTCGAGATGTTCTTCCACATGTGCCCTATGATGTTGTAGTGAGAGATTTGAGTGAGTACATGAATATGGGAAATATAGAATTTGCTGAGAGTATAAAAATGTTTGATTATATTTTGAATGTACCTCTTTTAGGCAGAACGAGAAGCATTGATGTAACAATTACAAATATATTAGAAGGACATATTTCTTTCACACCTTTGCCAGAGCCCCAGCAGGAGGCAGTTCAAGTACTTGGAACACAAATGTCTGATGAAAATTCAGTTTCTTTTGTTGCCCCCACAACTAGCACACAGGTATGATGACCAAATAGTGTTTAGAGTTATTATTTTAATTAGAATTGAAGGGAAAATTCCATAAACTCTACACATCTTGCAGATCATTGCTTGAATCCTCTTTTTCACTATCTATTAATCTTATTGAAATATTCTTTTGACTTCCTAATGTCAGGGAATTTATGTATAATCGGATCTTCGAGCCTTAGCATTGAAACAAATTTGATTTAGCTGAGAAACTAAAACGCCCACCTCCAGGAGTTTTGATTATGTGCATTAGACACATGGCCCAATGTAATGAGTTTGCAAGCTTTTAATACAATATTTTACCTAAATGCCAAGAACAAAAAGGTAGGCAATACCAGTGTTGTCATGTTGTTTACAACCAGTATGTTTTGCCTTATTGAAAAGAGCTTAAGAAGCAAGTGGTGTATGCAAGCTTTTCAACCATGCTAAATTTGCAACTAAGAGTATCTCAACCTTAGATTGCATTAAGGAGTGTTTGGAGCTCTCTGTATCTCTACTTCTATACTTTGATAGAGTAATGTAGGGTTTTGAAGTTTTTGCATGAGCAACTACACATGTTGCTAGGAATTCCCTTTTGTTATAGTAGTAAAAATCGTTTTTACCACTATCAGAAAAAAGTTTATCATGCAGGTCTGCAGAATTTTTCTTCTTTTTCACATGGAATGGTGGTTCTGGCTTACATACAAAATGTAGACAGAAATACAGTTCTTTAATTCAAATTATTTGCTCTTAATTCATTTTCATTTACAATGAACTCTTGTTAAAAAATATTAACTGAATAATACAGTTAGTGTTGTTACAAGTAACATAAACTCAAGGTCAGGGCGTTGAACAAGATTCCAAGTCTTAGTCTTGTATTTCATTTGATGATACACTTTTCATGAAATTAGAAATCGCAGATTTTGCTCTCTCAACTAATGCTTATGGAGTATCACTATTATCTTTTCTCTCCATAATAAATATAGTTTGAAAGTAAGTCATTTGCTTGTCAAAAATATATAACAATTCTTAATTACACTTCCTCAATTATGACCTGTGCAGTACTTTGCTATTCCCTGAGAGATCAATTGCCATACTTCTGTACACAATTGCAAAACTTGGTGTTTTTAATTAATTTTTATACAGTTGTAGAAAATGTCCATATTTTCATGGGCAAAGTGGTTGTTTTTGTAATATCAATTTTAACACACACAACACATACACACAAAACCAGCTGTGGACATTGCAAAATATTTTTCAATCTCCATCATGAAAAATCTTCAACTAATGTTTGACCGAAGGTCTCTGCAAAACACTCAGCTGTGAAAATAAAAGCAACCACTTCATGCATCTAGTATTAAATTATCACTTATTTGTAAGCATTAATAAATTAAAATAAAAGTGGAAAAATTTGTATCAGCAGCATAGATAAACTGGCTTTTGTACAGGCTGTTTTGTAGAATGTTTTGCATATTATGCATTTTGTTGAAGTCCTTGTGTTTTATGTGCTATCCATCTTTTAGATTTTTTATTTAATGAAACCTTTTTGCAGGGAACATCCTTTCTGGATACCTCTGCCCCTTCATTTCCTCGCTCAGCTCAAGAGAGGATGCTCTCCTTTAACGAGCGAAAGGCTCGGCTCATAGAGAACGCTCGTCAGAAGTACATCGAAAAGCATGGTTTGAAGCTAGTGGGTTTCAACTGTTGATATACAAACATTAATTGCAGTTCACGATTGAAACTTCAATTTGATGTTTCTGGAAGTGTTTCTTGTAATGGACTTTGAGAAATGATTGTGATGTACAGATCAATGGATAGATTCCAGTTTCGACTCATGTTTTAATTCTTCAGTGGGGGGTCATGTTTAGGCATATTTTCTATTATTTAATTTGTGGTGGGTTAATTAATCATGTACATCACGATTTATGAAAATTAATGATATTTAGTTTCTTGTATTAATTATTCTGTTCAAACCTAAATTATTTTTAAAATAATTGTAGTACAGTTGATGAAAGTTCAGTTTCATTGTACAATAGGCCTCAGTAGGAATTTCATATGTGCATTTACGTGCTACTTCGCTTTTATTTTCAGTGATTTTGTGCTCTGAATGCAGTGCTGAAAAACATTGACATCACATAATGTCAAAATATAAGCAATACAAGACCAGTAGCTTACAATTTTAGTCATTTAGAAAAAATGTAAAGGAAGCAAATTGTTTGAATATGGTCCCATGCATGCCCTATTTCATGCATGAAGCAAATTATCAAGTATTTGTCAACAATAAAGGGATCATTCTGAAGAGCCTTTTGTTTCTTCTCTTCTTTCACTAACTGTCTACTGTGATTAAAACACAGGTTTGGATCATTGAACTTTTGGTTTAATACCTGTCCTCTTTAAGACATTTAATAGACCAAAATTCTTATTAAGTAACCCTTCAGTTTTTAAAATTCTCTTTCAAAATGTTCCTTCAATTAATAGTTGTTGATATTCAAGGATTCATTGAGTCTGACAAATTCTAAGTTGTTTCATTCGAGCATCCATATTTAATTTCAACTTTTAAGAGTTGGAAGTTAAGGTCTTCCCTATGAAATATGTTTTCAAGGTTTTCATGTAGTTCAGAGGTTTCTTTGGAGACGATTTCCATTTCTGCTTGTAGACTTCTTTGATGCTCAGCTTCTTCATTGGTTACCTCCCAGCATAAATTTTGGGCAGACTTTATAATAATATCAGTTAATGTAACATACATTACATTTCAATGTAAAAAATATTCTTATTATATCAAAACCAAGGCCGAGAAAGCCATTCCAATCTAAATATTACGTTTCAGCCTTAGGACCAATATGAATCTGGTTTAGAAAAATTTATATTTTTCATCAGATGGGATGTGACGAGAAAAACACCTTTTTGTCTGTCAATACATTAACATGGTATTCCTTGCTCTCATTTCATTCATTACTGAAGTTACTTACAGTACTTGATCTTTCCATAATGGTTTACTTTCCTGTCTCCTTGCTGTGTCTGGCAACCAACATTTCCATCCATGAAATGTTTGCCCAAAATTCTTCAAATATTTGACTATTGTCTCATTCCCTTTTCCTACAATTTTAACTGCCTTTTTTTAATCTTAATAGCCTAAAGTTGCAACATTGGCATGCATCACTTTGTGACTAGCCCCTGTGTAAACTGTCTACTGACCATGTTCCTTCTGCTCTGCTGTCTTTGATCTACTCTATCTTGCAAACAAAACACTCATTTTCTTCAGCATTCATTCTCTTATTCCATTGCATCATATGTACATTATTCCTATGCAGATTTCGTTTTGCTTTTTGCTGGATCCACGTCTCCTAAAGGCTACTTCATTTCACTAAATTTTTCTACTGAAAACGGATTGGTCAACTAATTCTTTTGTCATTTACTGTTTTTAATTTTGATGATTTTTATTTTTTTAAAACTTGGATTCGCAATGCAGTCTTTTCATTGTTGCAAATAAATACATTATTGAATTTTGACATGTGACGTGCTGACATGTCACAATATTGACTGTCGGAAATGGCATGGGACCACATTGGGGCAATTTGAAGCCAATTTTCAACAGTTATATAATGTAATGAAAAAATGGGAAAAAAAGTTACACTACAATAATTGAGACAGGGAAATATTCCTCCTCTAAGCATTCTATCAGATTAGCTGTAAATTTCATTGCATTAAAAATATAGTTTAAAAAGATATTATTATTTTCAAAACTACATTAATATTTTGTGTTTAAATAATTGGAGTTAAAAGACTGATCATATTGTATGTACTGCAATGCAGGAAAATAAATATCTAGAATGTTTCGTAATTAAATTGTGCTTGGGGATCCAGTTAGGAAAGGCAAGGGCATATTAAAAAAATACCTATAGTCTAAACATGAGCATGCTTTGTGTCCATGAAAATGTTAAATGTATGTTTTTGAGAAAATTTTGTTCTGGGTGAATAATTTACAACTTTTGTGTCAGCAGTTGTTGTTAGAAATGCTATTATTTTTATTGAAATAAAAGTAAGACTTTTTACAGAAATAACAGTGAAGTAGATCTAAGGCTTTGCTTATACAGTCGACTCCGCTTATAGTGAACTTCTGGGGACTTACATATTTGGTTCACTATATCCGAGGTTCACAATATCCGATGATGTCAAAATTAAACAGAATTTCACCTGATTGATTTTATTAATATAGATATACAGAGAAATGCATTAACAGCACAAACTGAAAATTTCAATATCTTTATTTGTCCTTTAAAAATTAATTTCTTTTAAATTGTTTGCTTCTTATTTTTTCATTGTATATAATAATTTCTCTATATCCTACTCCAGAGTTCCTGCCCTCTCCATAATTGATTCTACATTATTCTCTGTGTCTAAGAAATGTAGTCATCACACCCTTCAATGTCTGTGGCACTGTTGGAACCGTCCTACTCTTCGAAGGCTCTTTTACTCACCTAATGATGTACAAGATGCTCTTGAAAGCAGGATGGCGCAAGCAGCTAATGAAACTGATCTCTTTTCCGCACGGCATGGTGGATATCACCAAGCTGTGGTAGTTGCATGCTTGCTATTGCTTATGTAGAACTCGAAGCGCTTTGTCCTGTGGAATATCAAGTAACACCAAGATTGATACTGAAGCAAGCAATCGCGCATCGTCACAGCCAATTGTAACCCACACAGGACACGACCTTTGTTTCCGCAGTGAATCTGAGTGGCACAAGATCATCAGTAAGGTGCTCTTTCTCAGTCCCCTAACTTCACCTCAGGGGAAACTCCTCTTATGGCCTTTGGGCAACAACATTTTTTTCAAGCTGCCTAGAGTTAGAAATTGTGGAACTGAATCAATAAATTCTTTTCCAGGATGCAATTAAATAGGATGTTACATTTCGTATGTTCGCTATAGCAGAGGTTCAGGTTCACTATCACTGAGGCTTTTTATGCTTATTTGTAATGGAAGTGAAACGGAACCAGTGTCAAGTTTACCATAACCGAGGGTTCACTATAACCGTAGTCGACTGTATTTCTTTTCTTTTTCTTTTCCTTACTGCGTTTTTTTGACAAATACCTCTCTGCAGAGAATGGCGTAATTGAGTAGATTTAATAATACACAATAGCGGTCGAAAAGTTTCTAGCCCGAGATAGTTACCTCAATGTCTGACCACCGACGTGTTGGCCGCTTTTATAGGAATCGCAAGTGAATTTTCGCGTGCACAGCTTCGTTAGTTTCACCTCTAGAGTGCGTTGCATGTTATTGTGTAACATTGTAAGTAAATTGGCAAGAATTATGAATTGTACATCTTCGTTTGCATGTAATGTCGCCGAAGGAAATCATGGTGGACATTCAGAAGACACTTGGGGATAGTCTTATGCGACAGTGAAAAACTGGGTGGCTGACTTCAAATGAGGAAGAACCAAAGGGGAAGATGCGCTAAGGCGTGGAAGGCCGGTCACCGTTGCCACAAGAAAAAGTGACTGCAATTCATGAGTTTGTGCACCCTCGAACGTTAACACTATCACCAAGAGAGGTAGCTCAGTGCATCAACTGATGTCACTGCAGCGCCTCTGACCGGGAGGTCGTAGGTTCCAATCCTGACGGCGGCAGGATTTTCGGCACTAGCTTTTGAGCTAGGTTGAATTCAGTCGCTGTCTGAAGGAGAATTTTGGCGGCCGGCTGTTCTTATCGCTAATTTTCCGTGGTTTCTCCGATCAACACCAGGCGATCGCCAGAGCAGTACCCTACCAAACGGGCCACGGACCACGCGCGATCTTTCCTTCCTCTTCCCTGTATCCTCTCCCCTTACACGCACACTAACACTAACATTCACTACACTACCAGATTCCAGGAGATCCCACTTTTCCCCATAGCGCGTCATACGCAGTTTTAACTTTTTTTTACGTAAAATAAATAAAAAAGATCGGTCGGGAGCTTAGAGCTTCTCTCGGCTGGGGTGGTGCCCCGTTGGTGGGAGAGTCCTGGTTAGGAAGAAACCCCACTAGCCGAGGGTAAGTCGGCGCCGGATATCGCCATCCAGTGGGGGGAATATCATAGCCACCTCACGCGAAAAGCATGCACTACACTTACGGGACTAATGACCAAAGCCGTTGACGCGCCCGGAAACACGAAAAATCAATCAATAAAACTATCGATCTGCATGCGCAGAAGATCGATAGTTTTAACGTTTTGGCCGCTTTGGCTTGCACAAACTCCCTGATGATGCGGGATCGCCGGACAACGTTGCAGCAAATCGAGGTCACAATTAGAATCTTCGTGGCCAGGCCTGACATTGTGGATATTTTGGGAATGCGAAAAGTTTCTTCACGATGGATCCCGAAAGATTTGAATGCAGTTCAGGAACGGGAAGGAGTGGTGTTGAGAAAAAATCGTCCGACAAAATGAAGCGAAGTCGCATTTCTTCGGAAGTATACCTAACAATGACGAAACGTGAGTTCACCATTTTGCTCCTGAGGCAAAAGAGTCTGAACGATGGAAGCATCCTTCATCCCCTCCCCAAAAAAAGTGTGTGTACAAAAATCAGTCTGTCTTTTGCGATGCAGAAGGGCATAACCATCAATGTATCATACTATTGCACACAGGCGATGTTGAGAGAAGAACCAGAGAAAAAAGGCGCGGTCAGTTGGCGAGCGGAGTTCTTTTGCACTGGTGCGCAAAGCCCTCGCAACCCAGGAAACTCGGCGTGACTGCGATTTTGAATTGTAACGACTTTCGCCCTATTCCCTTGATTTACCGCCATCGGCCATTTGTCTTTTTCTGAACCTCAAAAAGGACGGCGATATGACACCCAAGGTATTGATCTGTGAACTCCTGGTTGGACTCGAACCCAAAAACCATTTAAAAGGCTTGCGAAAATCGTATGATCCTCCCCGCAAGTGTATAAGTGTACAGGGCTATGTTCAAAAATAACTTATGAAATTTGTCATGCTTTTATTGTTAGGCTAGAAACGTTTCGACCGCTCTTCACGGTATATGAATTAAAATTGTGTTATCAATTACATCAGATATCAAATTATATCGTACGTTTACTCAGCTCGTGAATGTTGAGAATACTTCTGGTGCAAAGAACTGTAACTAGACATGTACTGAGGTATTTAGCTGTATAACGTGTATTCGGATAATTAATGAATATTACTACAAATGGTATTGCAACAAGTATCTAAAATGTATACTACCCCTGGTGAGTATTTGTTTATTTTACATTCAATTGCGTAATTAGAACCGTTTCTATTTGAAAATGATAACATTTTACCAGTTTTTCTCCACATATACGATATTTATAAAGGTAAGTTGGAAAGTTATCTTAGTTGCATCTAGCCGTGAATGTACCAGTGGTACAAAAATAAAACAGTCATATAAAACGATTAGTATCAAGTTTAATGATAAAAAAGACGAGAGTATGTTAGTAACAGAATTTAATTTGGTGGATTCAAACTTATTGGAATAAAAAAGATAACACACGAACTTAATTTTAAAGTGCAATAAACCAAAGCGCGACCTTGCAATTTGGAATACTTTTAACAATTTTCTTCTTAATCAAGTTTTTCAATTTTGGAGCTTAAAGAGCTTACTCACTAGCGGCAGGCGCTAGTGTCGCACCAGGTCCAAAAATTCGCTTGAAATTGCGGGACTGTGGTATTAGGCTGTGTCTTTACCATGTTTTTTCTCCGATTAAGTAGTATGCACAGTTTGAAGCCGAGAACGAGCATATCTAACTCTTCCTCTACAGATCTAAAGGAAAACCAGTATACCTTACATTTTTATTTCCAATTTTTCTATGTTTTTGGAGCTTCTAATTGACAAATGTAGATTTAAAAAATATTGAAAATAATCGGTCCTCATAATTGTATTAGGGTCGAACTAATGAAAGACATAAACACATTTGTAATGGTTCATAACTCATTTCTAATCATATAACACCTACATCGCCGTGAAACTCCTATGATGCTTTTTTTATTCTCAGTGTGGAATTTACTGAAACAATAATATTATCCTTTGCAAGGCACATGCAAATTTCATATTTTCTACATCTTATTCATGATCTAACGGGGCATACTTTTTATCGCCAGCAAAAATGTGCTATCAATTAGTTTTCTACTGGCCAATGGTTATAAACATCAATCTTTTGCCAAGCTTACGTAATACTGAATGTCACTTCTTTTCTTTTTGCAAATTTTAAGAAGACTGATCATCATTGAGTTCACTGGCCCTCCAATGAGGTACTCTGAAATCTAAGACTGAATTCTAGGAGATCCGTCACATCTTTCGTCTTCATATTCAGATTTTGACTGTCACGCTGGTATTCTTGCCAGGAATTTACAATAACACAGTCAAGAATATTGTCACTTTTCCATTCCATTGTCATTGTCATTGTCCATTCCATTCTCCATTGTCACTTTTCTCGTCTTGTACTTGGTGCATATCGCTTGATGTATCATCTGTTCCAACACTCATTGTCGTAAATTCGTCACCTTTATCAACAAAATAAGAACCTGAATCATTACTTTCAATTGCTTGTAATATTGCATCAGGGTCGTCAAATAAATTTCGCTTCGCAAACATCAAAAGAAGAGATGTCAAATTTAATGTCAAAGCTATAACAACAAAGTTGAGCCCGAGCACTCACATATGTGAGAGTGCGTATTTTGACATTTTTTCGCAAAATACAACACGAACAACTCACTTGCAGTCATAACTATAAAAGAGAATAACTTACAAACATATTCCAATAGTTTACCTTCAATATATTCTCAAAATAGAGATAAAATAAATAAAATAGCCGTGAATTCAACGAATCGGTTTGAAAAGCAATCGTACTACCGGTTCAACCAACAGGGGTACCTCTGGATGCCATCACTACTGTACGGGATAAGAGTTAGAATAGCGTAAAGCGCAATATAGTTAGTAAACACTGTTTAACTTAACCTTGAGCTTGTTTGCTGCCATATCTCTGCTGGAATGTAAGAGAAGCGTTTATAGTGGGCAAATCTTATGGAAAGCAAAGTAACTCACTTTTTATTAATTTATTGGCAAAAAAATTCTCGTGGTCTCATTAGAAATCCGTATTGTCTAATTCGAAATGGAAATAGCATTTAATTTTAGTTTGCTTTTGAATGCTTTGCGTAAAAAACTAAATATATTAGACGTAATTAAAATTGAATTGAAATTTATTCTCTCATGCCTCGAGTATCCCAAATTCATCGAGAGAAATGTTTGTCTGTTTTGTTATTTCATCTGATTGTAATAGAGAGCAAATCACTTAGTATATTCCGTCAGATCTACTGAACGGCAAGGCAGCATATCAAGAGTATTCTCATGGTGCACCGATAAGTCGCATCTTGAAGACTTAGTCTAGACGCTAACAGGATAATACCTTTCCTAAAATGTTGAATCTAGTATCAATGAAAAAATCCACGGAAGAGAGTTTCTTAACTTTTTCTAACTCAAAAATTTAAAAAAATTTAATTTGATACATTTCTTTGGGCGTTTTACCGCTGAAACGAGAACAATATGTTGCTTCGCAACGGATTTAAATAAACTGGGATTGGGGATTCCTTTATTTCGCATATTATGTTTTCTTCCGTCTAAGAAGCTGGAAAGGTACTTGCGTAAATGTTCTTCGGAGGATTGAACAGCCATTTTACTTTTTTACTGCTCGTTTTGTTAGACAGTTAACATTGACGGAAAAAATTGCCTTCGTTTGACAGGTGAAGGTGAGTGCCTACAATAGCATTGATTACGAAAGCGAATATGACGCATAATACATTGAAATTTACAACGAAACAATACGAAATAAGTACTTCATGGATATGCTCGTAAGGTTCTGTTTCGCAATTCATTCGTCTGTTTTATTTTTTTTAGAGTTCTTCCTTCAGACACCCTCATCTATGGAATCAATGTGATCTCTACATAAACATTGGGAATAAAATATCTTATTGAGGTAAGGAAATCTATTAAAGGACAAGCTTAATTATAGAATTAAAGATAGTTAAAACGAAAGAATGAGTGTTGTCCTGGTGCGCAATAGAGCGAGAAATGCCGAGATCATTGGTCCATAATTGGTTGAGGATTGGTTATGAGTTTAGCTTGAGCCATTTGAATCTGTCAGTAGGTCTAGCACTGTACGTTTCATTCTACAATAATCGCCCTATGTGCGAATAAGTACGCGGCTACAGCTTCCGGGCCAGTGGGAAATACTGCTAAGATTTGCCTCCATAACTTTTGTCCACATTTTTTTATTTTTTACTTAGTGTAGGGATCACAGAATTTTGAAAATGCGCGCACAATTCACTTCTACCCATAGCACGTCGTACGCAGTTTTAACTGTTTTTTGACGTTTAATAAATAAATAAATAAACTGTCGTATGCCTCTCACGCGAGGGATTCAGCAGTGGCTTCGCCTTTGGCGCTGAGGCAGTGCTCAAGTGCAAGTAGATCCCTGCGGGAGCTGACGTCATCGGCAATCGCCCTTTTGCCAGTCATTGATTGATTGTTTGTTAGTGATTCCGGGCGCGTCAACTACTCAGGTCATTAGTCCTGGAAAGTGTAGTGCATGTGTTTCCTCGGGAGGAGATTGTGATCTTACCCCACTGGATGGCGAGATCCGGCGCCGACCTACCGTCGGATAGCGATGTTTTCCCCAACCAGGTATCTCCCACAAGCGAGGCACCGCCCGAGCTGGCACGAGCTCTAAGCTCCCGACCGGTCTTCCGGAATATGTGGTATTGTAGTGCATGTTAGTGTAAGTGTGTAAGGGGTGAGGATGGGTCAAGGAAGAGGAAGGAAAGACCGCGCGCGGTCCGTGGCTCGTTTGTTAGGATACTGCTCCGGCATTCGCCTGGTGTTGATCGGAAGAACCACGGAAAACTACCGATCAAGAGCAGACGGCCGTTAGAATTCTCCTTCACACAGGGTCTGAATTCGACCTTGCTGAAAAGCTAGTGTCGAAAATCCTGCCGCCATCGGGACTCGAACCTAGGACCTCCCGGCCAGAGGCTCTGAAGTGACATCAGGTGATGCAGTGAGCCACCGCTCCTGGATTTGCCCGTCATGATTGCAGTTATGTAGTTATGTATTTTATCATGCAGTTTATTTCTCACGGACTTTTCGTGGAGTTCAAAGAATCTTTATATAAAACGTTTTTACTTGTGTCTTAAGCGTCCTTTAGTCTATGTAAGGTCTAAATTTAATCAATAAAATGTGTGCCGTTTTTAAGAAATAATAGTTTAAAGGAAATGAAAATTGCCTGCGTTTGACACCAAATTTCGCAAAATATACTTATGTTTTTGAAAAATTGAAAGTGATATTATTTTTAGATCTATTTTTCATGAACACATTTCATAGTAATTTCATTAAGTAAAATGTTTATCTTCATAATTGCAGTTGTAGGAAGACGACGGAAAATGTTTCAATTTTTTAATATACGAAAAAATTAGGGTTTTCAACGAACATGAGACTTGTACCATTCTCTTAAACGTCCTTCACACTATCCAACAACGAAATTTAATAAAAAACGATGGAGCCATTTTTTGGAAATTTGAAAAATGTGCTAGCGGCTTCATGAAATGCCCCCCCCCCAAATTAAAATATCGGTTTCAAATTAAAGGGGCCACAACATCAGTCAGATCGATTGAGTAATATCAATTTTGGGGAAATCCGTTGAACGGTTTCGCCGCTAGAGTTGCTCACAGGCAGACGAACCGACCGACGTTTTGCAGTCAATCGACTTTTCGGTATCAAGGACCCACAAAACATGTATTATGGCTACACCACGTGTTAGATGTTTTTCTAAATTTAGCAACTAGATTTATCCACTTAATTGTTACCAGAACCCTGTAATAAGAGTTTTTCTGCCGAAAATTTGCCGGTTTCTGCGCAACATTACATAACTTTTTCTCTACTATGTAAGTGGTAGCGAGAAAGTAAAATGAATTACTTTTGTACTAATTTAGCTTGGCGCGTGTGGGGCAGGTGTTTTAAAGTCTATTTCTATGTATCATATTAATATTAAAAATAAATTTTAAAAACTATACAATTGACTGTCTGCTCTTTTCTTAGATGCAGATAGTCGCATGAAGAAGTATTGATAGAAGTTTTTTCCTTCTATCGATTCTATTCTGAGTTAGTTTCTTTTCAAAACAATGTTTTCATTACATTAATATGTTCATTTATCGTCAATGTAATGAATAATTTCATAAGGATTCACGTTGTACCGAAAGGGTGGTTTAGTAATTCACACTGTTTTAGCACTGTAGGTCCCTAAAAACCTCCAAAATCTGGTTTTTCTTAAATTATTTCAGAATATTCTTCGAGAAATATCCTGCTAAATTCCTAGTAAGGTCCAGCAAAAAGTGGAGCCACTCGATTTTTGTTTTGTCGATATGAATCGAATGTGAATGTCATGTACATGGCTATAAAAAGGGTCTAACCCTCCCCCAAACATTTTTTCGATAATTCTTTGAAAATTAGGTTTAATTATCATCAAACTGGTGAATCATGACGTAGTGATTCATATAAGTCGAAAAAGCAGTACTGTAATTCGCAGGGTTTCACCAATGAATGTATGTACTCGCACTGAAAACGTGTCTTTTCAAGAATTCTTCTCGAATATCCAAAAGTAACCAGCTAAGAATTGTACCAATTGTCTTAGCACTGCAAAAGCAAAGAACAGTGTTTAAAGTACAACAGTTCAGCAATACCATATACTAAAAATTTAAAAAAGATTGCATTTCTATGACGCAACTAGTAAATACCAAATATTAAATGGCATGCGGCCTCTTCCTTGAATCCGTACTGTCGTGTGATGTCAAGCGTCCCATGAGCATAAGAATTCAGGGGGTACGGGCATGAGTATGGGAAAACGGGGATTAACTTAATCAAATTTTTCTTTTTTCAACCAAAATCGAAACTCATTATTTTTATTTTTCACGAGTTCTTGGAAATGGAACTGAAGAGGAAAGACAGAAAAGACCAGAGGTCGCCCAGTTTTCTTTCAATTGAAGCGCCCATCGGAAATTAGTAAGATAGTTGTTTGTTTTTTTCAACTCAGAGTTATCATGCAATTTCAGTGAACTGATTTTCAATGAGCGTTCTGATTCTAAGTTCATCTGAAAATGAAGTAAATCTGGTTTCAAAACGCCATGAATGCCATTGTTCACTTGGAATGGGGGAAGTTAAAGAAAGAGTTTCCTTTCATGGAAAAACGATTGTTTTGTTTGAAAACTAAAATATTCCTCCATCAATAATCATAGACAATCATTATCGACGGAATATTATCCTCCTTTTTTATTTAGTGTAGCTTATTTGTTGAGCTCACATTGTGCTAGTGTGGAAGGAGTAGAGCCAAGGCGAAGGTTGCTATTTTGATAGCATCACTATATAATCATATATATATATATATATATATATATATATATATATATATATATATATATATATATATATTGTTTATTAATGCAAATAAGTCTTCTACATATAATTCGGAAGCAGTAATGTCTATTTTCAATTGTTGCTAATCTCGCTTTGTTGATAATTTTATTCATCATTCATCTGTTTAGCGTTAAAGGATGGGGAAGACACACTGGAGTTAAAAAATGCGGGAAGATTGTATTTCTCCTTCATACGTGACATCGTTTTTATTGTTTTGATTTTTCGAAAAACGATGACGGGCAGTGACGGGCAGTGGCGCGCGCGTGTGGCAGGAGGAGCGATGAGCTGCTCGCAGGCGGCGGCCGTGGTCTGCACCGACCTGTCGTCCACTTCGTCGTCCGCGACGGCCGCCTCGTCCTGGGGGGCGGCCGCGAGGGGTGAGGCGGAGGCGGGGGCGGGGGTGGAGGCCGGGCTGGGGCTGGGGCCCGCTCCCCGCCCGCGCCCGCGCTCCCGCCCGCGCCCGAGGCCGCGCTCGCGCCCGCTCACGCCCCCGGGCGGCGGCGGCGGCGGTGGCGGAGGGGGCGTGGCCGCGGCGGGGGCGGCGGCGCAGCGCGTGCGGCTGCACGCGCACTTCGCCTCGTGCCGCGGCTTCAGGTCAGCGCCCCCCACCCACACCCACACCCCAACTCAAAGAAGCCAAGGGTATACACATAAAACTTCTTTCGCAATAAGTTTATTAACAATAAGCCAAAATACAATGGTCGAAATCCAGAGTACAAAGCCAAATCAAACATATACAAGTAGATGTCCCTTTCGCAGCGCAGTAATACAATCCACAAGATTCGTCCCTAAAACAAATCCACTAGTCCTCACCAAAAACTTCCACTTAACTCACTCGCTAAGTCGGCAACACGCCCTGACCACTGGAACTCCACACTGCTGGCTCCTCTGCCTCAGGGCCCTTATATACCCACGAACCCACTGCGCGAATCTACGTACTTCCCTCCTGCGTGGCGGGGAAGGTAGGGGTGTTGCCCTCTGGCGGTTGTTTCCCTTTGCTGTCCGGCGCTTCGGTACAGGACACCGTCGCTCGCCCTGCTTCCGGTGGTGCCTTCCGGAACTGTTCATTACTGGTCCCGTCGCCGGTCCGGGCCGCACCTGTCGTGTCCGACACAGTGTGCCCACCTGGCTCGCCTCCGCGAGCACAATGCCGTACATAGAGAAAGTCACGCACACGCAGATGTGGCGTTGTACATTACGGATGATACCCTGCACGTCGGCTTGCGGGCGGGCGGGTTTCCTCAACCAAGTACCTCCACCAGCAGTGGCACCGCCTCAGCCGGGAAAAGCTCTAAGCTCCCGACATGTGTGGAAGTATAATGCATTTAAGTGTGTGTGTGTGTGTGTGTGTGTGTGTAAGTATGGGGGCGAGGATAGCAAAAGGTAGAGGTGGAAAGATTGCGCACAGTTCATGACCTGTTTGTTAGGGTACTGCTCCGGCACTCGCCTGATATTGATTGGATAAATTCCGGAAAACTACTGATCACAGCATCCGACGGTCGGAATTTTCCACAACACAGCGACTGAATTCGACCTAGGTGTCTAGCTGGTGTCGAAAATCCTGCCACCGTCGAGACTCAACCGAGTTCTTCCCGGTCATAGGTACTGCAGAAAAATCAATTGATGCCCTGAGTCACACCTGTTAGAAGAGATGCTCCACTGATATATGTTCAGATAGTATTGCAATGTATAAATTATATGATTGAATCCATTTTTGATAAAACGTCAAACATGTTGAGAGGTTTGGAAAAGCACTGATTTTAATCCAAGAGGACTCTGCATTAATTTGGAAATTAACTGTGTCTTTCAAGCTTTCATTTTCCTAAAATTAGAATGTACTGAAAAAATCGAAGCCATGGCAATGGATTTTTCGCAATCAGAGCCACATTAAAAGTTGTTTACGATAATGAGGAAACAAGAAACCTGGACAAGCGATGGAAAATTAGACTACTTTCAGATTGCGTTAGAAATGGTTGTCTGAAACAAAAAATATAAAGTGTGATCATTCGCTTTAGTGGGAATTGTTTCATGAATCAATATTTTCCAATCCTGTAAGAGTGGAAGTATTTATTCTATCTAATCCAAATGTAGTTGTTGATTCTAAAATACTGAATATCAAGATTTTTTCTCCAAAGAGTTTTCAGTTGGGAAAGCTGCGGTATTATGTCTAACAGAATCACTTGTCCCATGACACAAATTTTTAAAAAATGATTTAAAAGTCGAACATTGAATCTATGAATTCAATTAATGTATTTTATTAATAAAAAGAGAACGTTGACGTATCAACCTAGAGCGAAAATTACTGATGCCCCCTTTTCGCGAGTCGCCCCTGAGAGTTTGGTTTTCTGCCAAACGCCAGTGCTTGACGAGTTGCCTATCAATCAGGGGCACAGTGTCAAAGTTTAATCGAGTGGAACTTCGTCATATGAGATTTTCCCACACGTTATTGCAAAAAATGTTGGTATAATCGACCCTCGCACATGCTCTAGACGTTTGTATCATTTATTCTGAGACACCCACTGAAGATAACTACGTATAATTTAAAATCTTATTAACGATCTGGCGTTCGTGATGTACCGACAACCAAACAATTTAAAATGTATGAAATAATTATCATGAATTGAAACGTCACATGTGTAATTGTCACGCATTCATATCTTACATGTCACCTCTTTGTCTAAAGCTATCTCTTACTTTATTTCTTTTTATTTTAACTGAAATTGGACATCAGCGACCTATTTATATATTTATTTTTTTCTTATTACGGCATTATACCTATCTTTCTTTTATTCTTTCTTTATTTCTTTAATTTACTCCCTCCCGTATCCTAGAGAGGGCGGTAATTTCTTAACATTCGGGGCAGAAAATTTGCGGGCGCATCGCAGCCTCTCTTGTTTTATGCGGCTGTATTTGTTACGAAGGTAAAACTAATTTGCCCACCAATTTACAGCCATCGTGCTTGCATCTGCTCGTACTGAGCATAACGGCTTTCATTCGCATTACGGCACTTTAGATGTTTCACAAGGTCTAAAAAATGCTTTATTATTTTTAACGACGAGTTTATGTTTTCTTTTCACCCATTCCTTTATCAATTCACTCTTAAATTTGCACTTATTCAAATTGATCACTAAATGCATTCAGACATTAATTTATCTATACGCCTTTGCGAATTATGGAAGTAATTGCCCATTGTACGACGTGCTATTGCTATATTCTGTACAGCATTGAATTCGTGGAGTCTGTGTTCGTAAAATATTTAATTTATTGCAGTGTTATTCGAGATTATTTTATTTGTTGTTCATGAGCTATGTATGCTACTTTTAGGGAAACCATTGAGTGTGGTTTTGTTCAAGCTATTAATTCTACACATTACTCTCACGCTTTTCTTTTCTACACCTGCACTAACTTAGGTGTCTCAGGGCATCAATTGATGCCCTGCAGTACCTCTGACCGGGAGATCCGAGGATTCGAGTCCCGACGGTGACAGTATTTTCAACACTACCGGTAGGCTGTTCTGATCGCGATTTTCCCGTGGTTTCGCCGATCAACACCAGGTGAATGCCGGAGCAGTACCCTAACAAACGGATCACGAACCGCGCGCGATCTTTCCTTCCTCTTCCTTGTCCTGTCCTCTACCCTCACACACACATATACACTAATATGCACTACACTAACACATGCCAGTGAGTCCGGTCGGGAGCTTGGAGCTCGTCCTGACTGGAACGGTGCCCCGCTGGTGGGAGATACCTGGTTGAGGGAACCCGCGCTAGCCGACGGTAGGTCGGCGCCGGATGTCGCCATCCAGCGGGGGAAGGTCGCAGCCACCTCCCGCGAGAAAAGAGCACGGACTGCACGCGCCCGGAATGAACCACCGTGCTGTGCCCAGGTCGTCGCTGTGCTGCGAGTCGGGCCGCTGTGGCGCGGTGCGCGAGGCGCGGGAGGCGGGGGCGGGGGCGGGGCCGGCGCGCGCGCGCTCCGAGGGCAGCGGCGGCCGGCGGGGGCGGAGCGCCGGCGGAGGCGCGGGGGGCGGGGCCGGGGGCGGGACCGGGGGCGGTGGCGTGCGCCCCGCGCGCTTCTGCGTGCAGCTGGCGCCGTGCGCCGCCGCCGCGGCCGCCGCCGCCGCCTCCGCAGCCTCCGCCGCCACCGCCTGCCCCGACTGCGCCGACCGCTGCGGTCGCCGCTGTCCGCGACGCGGCGCCAAGTGAGTCACGCCCCCCCCGTGCGCCTGCCGCTCAGAGCACGGCTTCGGAGGGGTTTTGAACGACGTAGCAGAAAAACGTTGTGAGGAAACCGCGTTGACCTCTTGCGTCTGAAGTGTAAATAGTGCCTTAGGCAACTTCTTTCTAATGTTGAGCTTTTCCACGTAATTACGTATTGAAAATAAGCAAAGTTATCGTGCGAGTTTTCAAATTTGTACGGATACAATAAAGCAACATCTCTTTGATGACGTTGATCATAACATTTTACTTTCAAAATTACCATCTTATGGAATTCGTGGTATTGCTCTAAATTGGTTTTGTTCGTACTTTAAACAGTGTTTTTAGTGCAGAAATACCGGACTGGGATGAAGGGACATTATTACTCACATTTCCAAATCATTGTTAATTGAATATGGGGTGACACAAGGTTGGATTTTAGGCACTATTGCCTTTCTACTCTACGTAAGCTATATGTTCTCATCGATTCGAAATGGAAAAACAGTCGTCTTTGCTGATACGAATATTCTTCACAATAAAGAAACAGGAAAGAGTGCAATATAAGATGTTTCAAATTGGTTTTGTAAAACCTAATTAATGGTAAAGCAAAGGAAAACGGTTTTAAATAGTTTTCCTTTTCAAGTAAACAATTCTATACTCCAATGAAAATGAAAGAATTTTACTTTGAACTTAAATTTTTGTGTCAATTTTAATTGTTTAATTTCGTCTGGCAATGTGTTGTAAAGTAATACACTACTTGTTATATATGTATATTTCTTGTAGTGAGCAGTTGATACTGTGATACCAGATGTGTGTGGTTTCCAGAACGCGTGTTATAATTATATCAGAATTGCATGAAAACATGTTCCCACCGCAAGGCAAGGCAATGGTAATATTACATGCTCAATGAAGAGAGAATTCTAGGAAACACGTAGACAACATTTTCTTATTATTCGTGTACTTTTTTTTCCTCAATCTAAACGCCTGTGCATAAGTTTGTCCAGAGTATTTCATCATATGCCAGGCGGGAATATACATTTACAAAATACACGCAAAAAGCTGCATGAAGGCTGACAGAATTTGCAAGAATTGTGAATGCGTTCCATAATGAACCTAATTTAGGGTTCAATTCATTTATATAGATATTCCATTTGAGATTTCACTCAATTGAGGGACCCAGAAATTTTGTTACATCATCCAATTCCATATTGTTCATTTTCAGTGGTGCACGCAATTGTTGGTTTAAGATGCAAAAATGCGTTGAAACATATTTCTTCGTTAACTATTAACTTTTTATTACAAAACAAATTTTAAACTTCTGAAATTTTACTACATATTGTTTCTTTTTTTTACAAAGAACATTGGTGACATTAGCAAAGAACAATAGTCTTTTGTTTCTATTGTACGAATGCATATTGCCTACGTACAAATGAAAGAGAATTGAGCCACAGATCGAACCTTGCGGAACCCCACGTTCAAACGGCGAAGAATTGGAGAGATGAGTGAATAATATGCTTTCGTGCTGTATGTCCACTCCTTGCGATCGATGATTAAGGCTGGAGGACGTGCAATGTAGCGCAATTCGGCGGATGGCCTCGAGAGGGCGGTGTGCGGCGGTGTGCGCAGGGCGCGCGCGCGCGTGGTGTGCGCGCGGTGCTGCGGTGCGCTGTGCCCGGCCGAGGACGTGCTGTGCTGCCCCGTGCCCTACACCTCCTCCGAGAGTGCCGCCTCCGCCTGCAGCCCGCCCCGCGCCTCCGCCCCCGCCCCCGCTGCCGACCCCGCCCCCGAGCCGCCCCCGCCCCCGCACCCGCCCCACCGCCAGACGCACGCCTTCAAGTAAGCCCGGGATGCACTCGGAAGAATAGCTGTTGGATACTCACTGTGCTTTACATTTACACATATTTTTAGACGTCAATAGAGTGTCTGCTACTACGCAAAGGAGATTCCCTTCTGGGAATATGCGCTGAAGAATGAATTATAGAAATATATATTAGGCTTCTTTTGTCGTAATTGTTTATTTTTCCATAAAGATTTTTCGGTCGCATTACCTCGGTAAAAAAATCAGCCTGTTTTGTCTGTACCGGGGCCCGCAGCCGCCTCAGAATCGCATTGAAGATGGCCGCAATGCGACCGAAAAAGCTTTATGGAAAAATAAACTACGACAAAATCGCCGAATACGCCGAATATCTGTTTCTATTATGATACTAATGTCGTAAACACCACATTATTTCCTAGCATGAAGAATGAATGTTTTATACCCATTGCGATTGCATTCGTGTCGTGTTTAGATGCCATAATATTCTCTTCTGCTGTGCGAAGGTCGCATTTTGGTGAAGAATACCCTCTAAAGAATTGACGTTTTAAACTTTCTGTGCTTTACATTCGTGACACATTGAAACGTATTCTTCTTTGTCGGAAACGCCGAAGTTTATCGCTCGAGGTTCAAAAGCGTCTCAGAAATCAGTTTTAAATCTGCTAGTGCTCACTTTTCATCATTGTTCTTGTAGTGTTTGCAGCTATGTAGAAATATACTGACAAATCAAATATAAACTCTTACTACAATTGTTTTAAATTTCTTCAAACAATTCCTTAACTGAAAAGGAATACTATGTTGTTACCATCGCCTCCTATATTATTTCATATTATATCATCTCCTATATATATTATACATACTATTTGCGGCTCTGACACCCAACCATTTATAAATGAGGTCTCTAAAGAAAGAGAATTTCAGGGAAGCGCGAAGAATTGCACTTTGACTTTAAAAATATGAAGAATTGTTTAAAAAATCTCATATAAATATTCATGTCAAATGCAACCCACAACACTCGACCGGATTTTTTAATCTATATCGTTAAATAACTCCTAAACGAAGCGTTTTAGGGCCTTAAAAACTAAAGTTTTGACTCATACCATATTCTTCAAGATGAGATCTTCTCGAATATACTATTACATTCTGTTACATTTTTGCTGGTTCGACCCTTTTCGATTCTACCCCACCAGATCAGAGTCTGTAGAATCTGCAACTGTATGTGAAATCAAACTAATTGATTGATATTTTACGCGATTGAATTACACGGGTGAATAGTTTGTATTGACAAAGATGTATTGTTATCGATTACAAGAATACATATAGAACAAGTGACGCAGGATAAGAGGGGTCTTGAAGAAAAAGATATATTACAGGCTTAATATGGAAATGGAAAAATAGGGAAGAAGGTGGAGGTTAACATGCGAGAGTTCTCGCACGGGTACGCCAGTTTTAGTTCTTATTTAAGACAGAAACTTCTTGCGCCATGAAGTCATAAGACATTCATGCGCGATAAGGAAGTCTGTTTTCTATTTTTTGTGGCAGTGGACATTTCTCTTTTCTCCCTATTTCGTATTTTTCTCTTTTCTTTTTCTCCCTTCCTTCTTTTTCTTCTTTCTCTTCTCTCTCTTCACCTTCCCTTTTGCTTTCTCTATTTCTGTCCTCGCGGTCTTTCTTTGTACTCTCTTCGGCCTAATCTCTCTACTGTCTGTCTTCTCTCTCTTCATCTTCTCTTCCTATTTCTCTTCTCTCTCCTTATTTCTCCTCTCTCTTCTCTTGCCCTCTCTCCTTTCTTCTCTTTCCTCTCTCACTTATCTCTGTCCTCTTTGTTCTTCGCCCTCTCCCCATTCTCTTCTGTCTGTCATGCGATGTGGGCTGTGATGGTTGTTGGAGGGGGGAGCTGGGCTCGGTGGCGGGCGACGTGGACGCGCTGCTGGCGCAGTATGAGGCCGCCTTCGCCGCGCGCACCCGCGGCCTCCTGCGCGGCGCCCCGCCCCCGCCCGCGCACACGCCCACACCCACGCTCCTCGCGGTGAGCGGCCCCCTCGCAGGCTCAAGCGACGACACCAACCGGCAGCGGCAGCTCAGTGCATCAACTGCTGTCACTGCAGCGGCTCTGACCGGGAGGTCCTAGGTTCCCACTCCCCACGGCGGCAGGATTTTCGACACTACCCTTTCAGCTAGGTCGAATTCAGTCGCTGTCTGGATGAGAATTCTAGCGGCCGGCTGCTCTGATCGGTAGTTTTCCGTGGTTTCTCCGATCAACACCAGACGAATGCAGGAGCAGTACCCTACTAAACGGGCCACGGACCGCGCGCGATCTGTCCTTCCTCTTCCTTGTTCTATCCTCTCCCCTTACACACACACTTACACTAACTTGCACTACACTACCACATGTTCCTGGAGACAGGTCGGGAACTTAGAGCTTGTCCCGACTGGGGCGGTACACGTTGGTGGGAGAGTCCTGGTTAGGGGGAAACCCCACTAGCGGACGGTGTGTCGGCGCCGAATCTCGCCATCCAGTGGGGGAAGATCGACGCCATCTCCCGAAAAAAACATGCATTACACTAACGGGACTAATAACCAAACCCTTCGACGCGTCCGGAAACATGAAAAACTCAATCAATCAATCAACGACACTATCGGGAGGCTATCTTAGGACTTTTCCCGGTTGGGTTGATGCCTGGTCGCTGGCGGAGACACATCGAAAGGGAGACCTTGTAAGACGACCTGTAAGTCGACGTGGAATCTCACGTTCCAGCGGGGAGCAACGTCTGTTCCCTCGATACAACATGCACTACATTTACGGAACTAATTGCCATAGTCGTTGATGTGCCCGGAAACAAAGTAATCATGCACGCAAGCATTGACGCTCACGCGTCTCCACCAATATCACTCAAATGCTCTGTGGGTAGACCGTCATAGCTCTGACTGACCGACAGTAAGACTGACCGCTCAAGCGGGCAGTCTTCTGCGCATGCCCAGACCCTGCGCTTGTCTGTGGTGGGTTTCTCGTCGCGAGGAGGAAGGAAGGCGGGATGGACGCTGTCCAATGGGCAGCGTGTGGGGCCACTGCGGGCGGTCCGGCCACCAACGCCTGCGTTTGAGTGGTCCTGGATCAGCGGCGTGGGTTCATTGTTTGCGGACGCGTCAATGGTCATTACACCCTAAGCGTAGTGCATGTTATATTCTGATAGATTGCAGTGTTCCTTCCCCGCTGCGACAGGATATCTGGCCTCGATCTACACAGCGACGTCTGGGTTTTCCCTTACAGGAATCTCCCCAAGTGAGACACCGCCCCATCCTGAACAAGTTCGAAGACCCCTATTGTTCTCCCGATACGAGAGGCAGAATAGTGCATAAAAGTGTATAAGAAGGGGTATAAGAATAGGACAAGGAAGAGGAAGGAAAGATCCAGCGAGAGCACGTGACCGGCTTGTTAGGGAATTCCGGCGTTCGCCTAATTTTGATGGGAGAAGCCCGGAAACAACCAATCGGAGCAGCAGGCCGCTAGAATTCTCCTCCAGGCAGCGCCTGAATTGGACCTTGTATGTACTAGTTTGGAAATCCGCCAGGGTCGGGGGTCGAAGGGCCTAGGATTCCCTGCTCGCTGCGCTGCGGGGCGGGAAGGGGGCGTGACCGCGCGCGCGCGCGTGTGTGTGTGCGGCGCAGGGCGGCGACGCGGAGGCGGAGGAGGACGAGGACGTGTGCGGGGGCCCGGCGGCATCGCCCCTGGGGGCGGGCGATCTGTCGCGGCCGCCGTCGGCCTGCCGCCGCACGCCCTCGCCGCCCGCCCCCGCCGCGCCGCCCGCGCCGTCGTCGCCGCCGCCCACGCCGCCGCCCCGGCCGCGCGCGCGCAGCCTCTCGGGCCGGCCGCCGCCGCGCAGCCTGCCGCCCCCGCGCCGCGACGCCCCCGCACACGCCCACGCGCACGGGGTCAGTGCTCCGCCTCGCCCCGCCTCGCCCCGCCTTGCCTCACCCCGCCTCGCCCCGCCTCGCCCCGCCCCGCCCCGCCCCGCCTCGCCCCGCCTCGCCCCGCCTCGCCCCGCCTCGCCCCGCCTCGCCCTGCCTCGCCCTGCCTCGCCCCGTCCCGCAGCCCCCGCCCCGCCTCGCCCCCGCCTCGCCCTGCCTCGCCCCCGCCTCGCCCCGCCTCGCCCCGCCTCGCCCCGCCTCGCCCCGCCTCGCCCCGCCTCGCCCCGCCTCGCCCCGCCTCGCCCCGCCTCGCCCCGCCTCAGACGCTGCAAACGCACTAGTCAATATTCTCAATCAATATTTTCAACAGCATATTGTTGCAATAGACAATTCATTGTTTGGCGCGTCATTTCTGCTTCATGATTCCCCAAGGGTGAATTCAGACCACCTTAAGAACCCGGGCTCGGATACCGATGACAAAGAAATTCATTGAAAATGACCTATAAAATGATTTCAAATATGAGGAAAATGACCTACAAAATGACTTATCATTAAGGACAAAATTAACTAGTTTTTGAAAAAATACTCGAAAATTTGTATGATAATGTTTGTTAATTCACTCAACATTTCATTAGGAGGAAATGTAGTCCTGAGCTTCGATCTTTCAACAGTCACTTTTGAAAGGTCGACAAAGTTACCGGAGATCCGTGTAATTTTCAGAGTTTGAAAAATAAGAATCTACTACCTTAGTGAATTTTGTAATGAACTGATGAAAACTTTGTTTTAGTGTGTCATTGTAATTTCATGAAACATTCACTAACTAAAATACAAAAACGAAACAAGATGCGTAAAAGTGACAGAAATGTCGCAAAAGTTCAAAAATTACCTAAAAATTGAAGAATGGCACAAAATGACAAAACATGATCAATCGCTCTACATTTCAATTGTCAAGCACTAATCCGCGGTGTAAGAAAATTGTTCAAAAAAAAAATTCTTGGACTGCTGGAGGCAGGATATAGGCCTGAGTGTTGAGGGCTGGATTAGAGAGAGTTCAGTGTACTGAGGGAATTTGGGAAATGCTGAAGGAATAGACCCCTCTCTGAGCCTTCTATTAGACAATTGATTTTCGTTCAAAACAGTTGTATCTATACGGCAAACCGGGGTGCGGTATAATTTGCGCAGGTACTCAAGCTTTACCCTGTGAAATCGCACTTTGTGAATTGTTGTTTGTCCTATTAAATCGATAGGACCCGCCCCAAAATTTACCACTTGAATCACCGCAAGTGACTCTCTTTACACCGTTTACGATGAGAGTTCTTTTGAATCGTGTTGGTGTTCTGTGAGCAGCTGTGCGGCTGTGGGACGACTGCCGCGGCCGGAGACTCGAGTTCAGTGCTGGCTCCCCGCTCCTCCAAGGTGAGCACCCCCTTGCGGTTTTTACAAAGCAAATTCCGTTCACCCTTCAGTAGAATGAAAGTTGACTTTATCTGTTCTAGTGCTAGTGAAATCGAATGTATCTTCTACGATAGTGTACGCGAGGGCGAGAATTAGGACTGAATACGTTGAAGTCTTGTGTAAATGATGCTACATCTTTATTACGTCCCTTGATAAAAAGAATAGCTCGCAATGTTTTGAAGATTACTGGAAAGTGAGGTTATGTAATTGGCCGCAAGGCCGAGCAGCGGTGTCCTGGCCTTGCGGCCATGGATACGTGTGGTTAGCACATAGACATCCCTTCGCCGTATTCTGGTCTTCTCAACGTGAGAAGTGAGGTTTCTCAACGTCTCACAGCAACAGAGAAAGGGACATTGCAAGGAAAGCGCACACTGTAATCTGCCCCGCCCGGGAATCGAAGCAGGGATCGCGTCATGGAAAGTGAGCTCCCTGACCAGTGAGGGGCGAGCCGAATTAATAAAAAAAACTTAAAATGAGTGTTCCTTAAGTCATCGATTCTTATAAATAATCCATTACAGTTTTGGTAGAGTACAGTAGTTGATTATTTTTGCATATATTAATACAAAACTGGGCTTCAGTACGTTAGAGACAACTTTATTTATTTATAAAACTTCACTTATTTACATAACAGTCTTTGCAAAACTGCAACAAACTCCTTCACAACGTTTCGGCGATCTCGTCTCCATCTTCAGGCGTACATAAAAACCATTAACTAAAGACACTACTGTATATTTCATAACCAACGTGAAGACAAAGTAAAAATATAAATAAAGTAAAAACTACTCACATATTTACATCGTGAACCACAGTGAAGACAACATTACCAACGTGAAAACCAAGTAAAATAAAAATAAAGTAAAAACTACTTACATACTTACACCAGATACATAATACATCTTGTCAAAATGAATTTAAGACAGATATAAAAAACAGCAAACACATTATAATATTCTTCACAAAAAAGCACGTGACATGTGAGTCTCGCCACATAAAATAAGGCATTCATTCACTTTAACCCCCATGGCATACCGCCTATCGTAGACGTGCGTGTGTTTGTGGGTGGCGTCGCCAGCCGCGCCCCGCCAGCGGCCGTCCGCACACCGCCCCCGCCCCCAGCCCCGGCCCCGGCCACGCCCCCGGCCTCGCGCCCCCGCTGCGCTGCCTCTACGAGCGCCCGCGCCGCCGCCAGAGCGCAGCAGCGGCGGGCGCCGGCGACGAGGACGCGGGCGTCGGCGACGACGACGAGGACGCGGACGGGGACGGCGACGCCGACGACGCCTCCCTCAGCGCGAGCGGCCTCCGCGGACGACGCGCCCGCCGCCACCGGTAGGCGGCGCCTCTGGCGGCTTCTCTTGCAAGCAATGAGCCGGGAGAGGTAGCTCAGTGCATCAACTGATGTCACTGCAGCGCCTCTGACTACGAGGAACTAGGTTCCCACCCCCCACGGCGGCAGGATTTTCGAGACTAGCTTTTCAGCTAGGTCGAATTCAGTCGCTGTCTGGAGGAGAATTCTAGCGGGCGGCTGCTCTGATCGGTAGTTTTCTGTAGTTTCTCCGATCACCACCAGGCGAATGCCGGAGTAGTACTTTAACGAACGGGCCACGAACCGCGCGCGATCTGACCTTCATCTTCCTTGTCCTATCCTCTCCCCTTACACACACACACACACACACACACACACACACACACACTTACACTAACATGCACTACACTACCACATATCCCGGGAGACTGGTCGGGAGCTTAGAGCTTGTCCCGGCTGGGGCGGTGCCCCACTTGTGGAGAGAGTCCTGTTTAGGGGGAAATCCTGCTAGCCGACTGTAGGTCGGTGCCGGATTTCGCTATCCAGCGGGGGAAGATCACCATCTCCCGAACAAAAACACGCACTACACGAACGGGACTAATGACATAAGCTGTTGACGCGCACGGAATCACTAACCAACCAACGAACCAAACAAAATTCAATCAATAAACCTTCTTTGTGGAGAAAGAATGGTATGTGTATATAAAAGACTAGTTTTTGTATGCCGGCCGCGCGTAAAAGTAAGTCCGTCTCTGCCGCCGGGAGGAAATATCAAAAGCTTTTCCCGACTGAGGCGGTGCCCCGCAAGTGCAAGATACCTGGTAGGGGAAAACCCCGCAAACCAACAGCTACGTCGGCACCGGATCTTGCCATCCACCGAGAGTAGATCACCTCCATCTCCCACGATAAAACATGCTCCACTCTTATGGAACGAATGACCTTAGTAGTTGACGCGCCCAGAATCAATCAACAATGCATCAATCGACAGCTCCGAAAGAGGGAAGGTGCCACTCCCTATACTTTGATTTTCTCTATAGTACCCGATTACATTAGGTCGTTTTTACACCTCGTGCTTTATAAAATGCAACTTTTTAACAGTGATAAGCGCATTTCTGAGGCCACGAGAAAGACATTTGCGAATTAATTAAAAAGATTCATTTTATAAGGTAGGAGGTGTAACAATGACCTTATGTCATCGGCCACTGTATAAAAATTGAAGTTTAAGCTTGAACTGCTCAAGCACCCCGCCCACTTGGTCTGCGCTGGGCCAGCGCTCGATTGCGGCCAACCAGGGAAAGCCTATGCTTGTCGAGTCACGACAGCAAGAGTAAGAGGATGGGAAACGCTAGGTGCATTGCTCAGAGAAGGGTAAAGAGTGGTAAAGGAGGAAGGAAATTCCGCCTGGAACGATCGAGTCTAGTGAAAGAGCATGGGCAGGCGGGCTATTGCAGCTGTTGCACACGGGCAATTGGGTTCGAATATTGTATTTAAGTAATCTTAATCTAGGCACTATTTCCTCTAAGCCTTGAAAGGCAGAAGAGGTAACAAGTACTACTCGCGCAATTTTTCTTGAACGACGGATTGAGGAAATGTGGTATTAGTTACAAAGTCGGCCACTAGAGTATTTACAGTAATTCCAACGTCTGGAAAATCAAAGTCAAACCTCCTACGTGTGCGGCCAGGTCATCGCTCGAGCCATTTCTTTGAATAACGGTAATAATGTTGAACAGAAGCTCTCTATGAAATCAACAAGCCTTGATTGGTTCTGTTTCGCGCCAACGAAGTTTTAATGCTTGGAAAGTCATCAGTGCTCTCTGCAAACTTTTGCCTTCTACTGCTTATTACTCAAGGGAAGCAAGGTCATCGTTCAAGAAAAGTAGCGCGAGTAGTACTACCACTGGGCTGTCTGCAGCGGCGGGGTGAGGGGGGCGGAGGCGGAGGAGGAGACGGAGGCGGAGGTGGAGGCGGACCTGGAACTGCGCGCCTCCAAGTCGTACATCGTGCAGCTCATCGACCGCGCGCTCTCGCGGGAGATGGGGGACGCGGGCGCCGCCGCCAGGCTGCAGCACCAGCAAACACCTGAGGTGAGCGCCCTCCGCCCACGCGTGTTTTTTCTGGGGCGTTCGGGTCAGGCGCGCGCGCACACTCACACACACACACACACACACACACACACACACACATACACATACACATACACATACACAGAGACACACACACACACACACATATATATATATATATATATATATATATATATATATATATATATATATAGTATAATACGCGCAGGATTTCTTGATATTCCACAGGGGGGGGGCGAGGAGAGGAAGGTTGTGGTTACGTTTTGACTTCAAAGGGCGTACCAACTGTAGGCATGAACTTAACGCCCCAAAACGTGCCATGAGAAATGCAACGATTGTTTTGAAAGTACGAGGTGGTTGTAGCCAGCATTGTAAATCGGTACGTGCCGTTGCGAGTCGAATCTTAGTACTAATTAAGAGCCGTGCTATTCAGAGCTGGACGAGGACTAGGGAGCTCGTGTATCAAGAAAACTTGCGCGAGCAATACATAGATTACCCAATCCTATGATGGGCGCTAGGGCTACTGAAGCCAAGAAACTGCGCGCGACGCCATCTTACTATCACTCCGATCTGAGGCGTTGTACATAAGTTTCTAAGCAGATGAGCTGTATTCTCATACTTGATTTAGAGTTAGGAGTAATAATCTTAAGAAAGTGAACCACAGTCTGATACTCGAGTTTACTTTTAAATATTTTAAAAGCGCTTTTGCGGATGATATTCGAAATATTTCTCTGTACTCGTAAGCTTTGCACCTCTATAACCTCAAATGCGCTCTATATAATACCTGAAAAATTACACATTATTGAGCGTTGCAGAAACGACTTCATTGGAGCTAACTTAATTAGTTCAAGCATTAAATACTTGAATGATCAAAATTAGATGCACAGTCTTTTTAACAATTTACTATTCGAAGCATCACAAGTAAGGCGAATTACGTGGAGCACGTTTGACACATAAGTGGCATTTAAAATTTCACTTTCTCATCTCACTGCGGTAAATGAAGAAATATAGTAAATACTAAAGGCCGGTTGTTATGTGATTAAACTAGATCATTTCATAACTGATGAAGAGTAATTTACTGTAAAAATTACAGTAATAAATTATCATTTATTAATTTTTTCATTATGCAAAATAAAAGCATTGCGATTGGCAAACAAATTAAGATTAAGTAAAAGATATACTTTCAGATCTTTAAGATTGTCTTAGCATTGCTACTCGTATAAATGAAGTCAAAGTTGCGCCGCCGCCATCTTACCTTCTCCCGCTTGGCTTCAATCGTAGAGACAGCTCTGCCAACCGTGTTCTATACATCTGTGGGGTCAAGGCGCAACGAAGGAGACGGACAGGACCAGTTGCGGCTCGTCATTCTCAGCATCCGTGATTTAGAAAAGGGTTCTATCTGGTCAGGAGTCAATGGCCAGGAGCTCGAGGCATGGAGTAACTACAGTCGACTCCGGTTATAGTGAACTTCTGGTGACTAACATTTTTAGTTTATTATGTCAAAGGTTCACTACATCCGATGATGTCAAAATTAAATAGAATTTCTCCACAATTATTAATTTTACTAATACAGAGATACAGCCAATTATATTAAGAGCACCAACTGAAAATTTCAGTATAACCGACTCTTCTTAGGCTTATTTGTAATGTAGGTGAAATGGGACCAGTGACTTAGATTCATTATGGCCGAGAGTTCTCCATATCCGTGTTCACTATAACTGGAGTCGACTATATTCACAAATAACCGTACCAAAGTTTTAATTCAAAATTCAAGACAAAAAAATTACTTTCAAAGAGCTTGTCGAAATTGAATGAAAACTTGCGGCGTGAAGCAGCAAAAATTCTGTTAAACAAAACCACACATATTTATTTTCCAAAATGTAAGCAAAAAAAATAAAAAATTGTTGTAAAATACCACAATAAACTAAATATTTTATTAAAAACCGTCTACGTGAATACTTCAATAACAAAGAATAATATATTTCAATAAACAGTACAACAGTTCTTTATTTTCCATGAATATTAAAAAGTTGTTGTGCCATAACTCATCACTTGAATAGCAAATATTTAAAGGTGGGCGGCCCATTCCTTGGATCCTGGCTGTCGCATGACATCCGCTGTAGCGTAAGCACTGTCGCAATGAATATTAGAATCCAGTCGGTACGCGCAGTACGAGAATAAAACATTAACACAGACAAACAGTGGCGACCACTGAAGTATAATATTATACAGATGTATCCGAATTGTTGTCACAAGTTTCTGGGGAATAAAAGGATCGACGTTTATCACTTTGGTAATTCCACGAAGGGAAGTTACACATGTGACAGTTTCCCCTGCTCGGTAGGCAACCCGTCGTACACGGATGTTCACCCGGTAGGCGCAATCTCTATCAGGCGTCATTCACAAAGCGAACTTTAACGTAAACGTAACTTGCCGCAAAACCTAGAAATGAGTTATTAAGCGAGACCCTTTACAACGCCCTAATATAACCTTAGATGTAAATCCATAAACTTAGGCGTTCACAAGCACCAAGCTTTTACGTTAAGTTTACGTCGAAATTCTACCGAAGGCCAATCAGTGCTTGGAAGGTCGATTTCAGTTTGTGTTGAGGTAGTTTGTGGTTAAGTCACTTTGTTATAGTAATGTAGAAAACTAGTTTGCGAACAGTTTTCATGCGTGTAGTGGATTCATAATAAGAATTTGGGCAATTTTTATTGTGACTTTAACTTTACATGGCGAATAAACTAATTATGTTCGACGAATTACTCGTGTATTTCGTACTAGATAATCCTTCTTTATACGATGAAGGAAATGCGAGCACTACTACAACAGCTACTCGTGTGTGTGTGTGTATGTCTATGTGTGTGTGTGTGTGTGTGTGTGTGTGTGTGTGTGTGTGTGTGTGTGTATGTATGTATACAAAATCGACAAATCGATAGAAATGTCGAAGAAAAAGATAGAAACTGTGGTGAAAAGATCTTTCCGCCGCGCTAGAAACGAATCGATCAAGTTCCAGTACGTTGAATTCTGATTGGTTCAGGCGAAACTTACGTTCCAGCTTACGTTCGTCATTGTAAATGCTTGTTTTTACGTGTACATTTTATATTTAATTTTGCATTGTGAACGAGGCCTGACAGCGCCGCCCACCCTCCGCGGCGTTTTACGCCTCGCTGCCCTCGCGGTGCTTTTGCGTGACAAAGGCGACTTGAGGAAGCGCGCAGAGAAACAAGCGAATGCGGCAGAGCGGCGCGTGCGCGCAGGGCCCGGGCGCCGCGTGGGTGCAGAGGCGCGACGAGGCTGCGGAGGCGGTGGTGCTGCCGCCTCCGCCGCCGCCCCCGCTGCCGCCGCCGCCCGCGCCCGCGTCCGCGCCCGCGCCGCAGGCCCTGCAGGCCGTGGCGCCGGCGGCGGCCGCCGACCTCCTCGCGCGCGCCAGCTTCGTCCTCGTGCCGCTGGCGAACGCCGCGCGCCCCACAGGTGCCGCAACAATGGATTTCTTTTCATTCCAGCATTATTACATTAACATATTATAATAATATTAATATATAATATAAAATATGTTATAGTATAATATATACTATATATATAGTGTGTATATATATATATATATATATATATATATATATATATATATATATATATATATATATATATATATATATATAATATTTGATTCAGCTTAGCAGAGTACATGATATCAATTTAGCACAGTAGCCCAAAGTATGAAGTGAAAACAAGTCATTTGCGCTGCCAAAATTTACAGTAGTAGTTGCGAAGACGCCATCACGTACTTCATACTTACAGTCCCGATGGGCACGCAACGGCCAGTTGACTTCATCTCATCTCCACGAACACCTGGCGAATGCCGGAGAAGTAACCTAACAAACGGGCCACGGACCGTGCGCGATCTTTCATTCCTCTTCCTTGTCCTATCTTCTCCCCTTACACACACGCACTTACACTAACATGCACTACACTACCACATATTCCGGGAGACCGGTCGGGAGCTTAAAGCTTGACCCGGCTGGGGCGGTGCCCTGTTAGTGGGAGAGTCCTGGTTAGGGGGAAACCCCGCTTGCCGACGGTAGGTCAGCGCCGGATCTCGCCATCCAGCAGGGAAAGAACACCGCTATCTCCCGAGATAAAAACATGCACTACACTGACGAGATTAGTGACCAAAACTCTTGACGCGCCCGGAATCACTAACCAACCAACCAAAATCATCTCCACGAACTGAAATCTACATCTCCGCTTCCACGAAACTTGGGCTGCCCGTTCTTGCGCCAGTTGTGTTGTATCGTTTTGTTCTTTGTACACGTATCACAGAAAGGAAAAGTTCATTTTGTGATTCTATCCTGCATACGCTATTCATAATATCCGATTACACAATTCATTCTATCCTAATTAATCTCGTTCTCGACACTTGTTGTAACGCTCAGGTGATAAACTGCGACATTCGAGCCATGCTGTTTCTTTTTTGTTCTGTGACTTGAGATTAAAGCATAACACAAATGACGAACTGTTGATTCGCCGGTGCTTAGGTTACGGCATTGGTGTGACCGCCTCACGATGAACTGTCAACCGCATGCTAATTTTTTCCGTTGTGTGCTATCTTATTTTTATAAAGTAATATATAATAAAATTAAAATACGTGACAATTTTCAACCATAAAAATTCATCTCCAAGGTAAATGCACCAGTAGTGAAGATAGTTAAGAATTTATTTTTTATCTTTTTTTAAATTATTGAGTTGCAATACTGAATGGGTTTTGTGCAACTAAATCGACGATTACCTGCACATAACGACAGCTCCACACATTCGGCATTCGCCGAGCAGCGAGCTCCTTCTCGCCCAATCCCGAACAGCTGATGTGTTCGGCGCATGTTCGCTCCCTTGATGTGCCCTAAAGACCGACTCGCGGTGGGCAGAGCGAGCACCGAATGTTCGTCACTCGGCAAATAGCAACTCATCTACACTACTTGGATTTGGCGAGCGGTTGCTCGCTGTTCGACGAATAACGACTGTATGGAGCCGCCTAGAGATAAAGAAATAAAATATCTTTCCTTAACTCCTCACCGTTAGGAAGCATAAGCTCCGCCTTCTGCAACTTTCAAGCAAGAAAGAAGTCTCCAGCTCTTTTTGTCAAATTTTGTTCTTGAAATGGTCTCTTCTGATACGGTGGCCATTACTGACATTTTTACCCTAAATATGATTTTAAAAGAAACAAACTGGGAGGGAGTAAAACTGGTATTTTTACAATAAACGAGATTTAAAAGAAACGAATTGGGAGTAAAACTGGTATTTTTACACTAAATGTGATTTTAAAAGAAACAAACTGCGAGGGAGTAAAATTGGTATTACAGTAAACGAGATTTTAAAAGAAACAAACTGGAAATTTATAAACTGGTAAAACTGGTATTTTTTCACTACATGTGATTTTAAAAGAAACGAACTGGGAGGGAGTAAAAGTGGTATTTTTACACTCAATAAATAAAGTGATTTTACACTCAATAAAAGATAAAAGAAGCAACAAATTGTGCGCGGGGGCCCGGCGTCGAGTGCATTGCGCATGCGCGCGTGTGCGTGTGCGCAGAGCCCGCGGGCGGAGACGCCGTGGCGCGCCAGCTGCGCCAACTGCGCTGGGAACAGCTGAAGCACGTGCAGCGCGAGCTGCGCCGCCTCGAGGAGATGGAGCGGTGAGTGGGGGCTTCGCTGCCCTTCGGCACACACACACACACACACACACACACACACACACACACACACACACACACACCACAGACACACGCACACGCACACACACACACACACACACACACACACGCACACACGCACACGCACACACACATATACACACACACATACACACACATACACACACATACACACACAGACACACACACACACAGACACACACAGACACACACACAGACACACACAGACACACACAGACACACAGACACACAGACACACATACACACACACTTACGCTTGCGTACACAACACTACTGCCAGTGCTTGACTTTGACTTATGTGCGCCCCAGGCTGTCAAATGTTTTAGCGCTCTTTTAATTTGCTTTTTTAAAACATTAAAGCTATTTATAATATTTTGACTAAAAAATTATTGAACAATATTTTTAACCGACACAAATATTGTGTACGTATAAATAATTGATTATACGAATAAATAAATCTCACCGTGATGTCCATTTAATAAATATACGATATTTTTGTATTCATTTTATTTGTATATCAATGTGTGTATGTATATATTTGATTAATTAACACTTTCTTTCGTTAAAAATATGAAAAGAAATATTTCTATAAAAAACATTCAGAACTTCGCGTTATGAAATTTTGAATCCGGTGAAATTCGTTCGCCCCCAAAAATTGTGCGCCCTAGGCTGCAGCCTACTCAGCCTGTTCGGTAATCTGGCACTGACTACTATACTTGGGTTTTTCTAACGTGGCGGCTGTGGGTAGTATCTCCATGATGGAATTCTGCACGACTTTTTGCGTCAATCTCAGTCCTGCCGCTAGAGCCGCTTGATCTGCAGCACTGCTTGATACGGTCGACATCTTGCGACAGGACAAAGAAAGATGCAAAACGTCGTGAAGAATTCCATCATGCAGATACTACCCACAGCCACCACGTTAGAAAAACCCACGTACACACGTGTCGGGAGACTTTGGGTTGGGAGAGACGGGAGCTTGTCCCGGGTGACCCGCTGGCGGAGGTACCTGGAGAGGGAAGACCCCAAAAGCAGCGTGTAGGGCGCCGCCAGGTCTCACGCCTCAGCGGAGGAGAAACACCATCACCTTCGGGGATGAAACAGGCACTACGCATTCGGGAGCCAGCATCACAAAATAACCAATGAACTAATACTTTTTTTTTTAATGTGGCATCTGTGAGTAGTATCTGCAAAATAGAATTCGGCACTTTTTGCGTCTGTCTTGGTCCTGCCGCAAGATGTCACATGATCGCGACCGTATCAAGTAGTGCTGCAGATCAAGCGACTCTACCGGCAGGTCTGAGAATAACGCAAAACGTCGTGTCGAATTCCACCTTGGAGAGACTACCCACAGATGCCACGTTAGAAAAACCCAAGTATATTATTGTTGAATTGAAACTGAAAATTTAAAGTGACGGGCTACAACATGTGAGAAAATACGTAGACAGTGCAGGAACGCAGTGGAACGTCATTCCGTCACTGCTTTTTGGGAGTTTGTGGTGGGCTATAGTTGAAATTCAAATGATTCCGTTGCGTGTGCGCTTCTGAAGGTAGGTTTCTGGAGGCAGATGAATGTGCAGAGGTGAAGTGTGGAGAAACATCTAAATCTCAAGAAGTGAAAGAGAGATTCATATCGACAAGTAGGGCGTGGGAAAAATTGGTTCATTGATCATCTAAAACAGGTGTCTCAGAATAAATTTTACAGGCCTCTAGGGTAGTAGGAGAAGTGCCAACGTGCCACACTGCACAATTTCACAATTCACATCACACTGCACAATTTCACATTGCATTCCGCTATCTAGCACTTCATCGGTCTGTGCGAAAAATGTAGAATTTGGTGACGCGCGCTCCAAAAATCTCTCGGCGCGAATGCAATGGGCAACACACGCTACTTTCGTGCGTAACTCGGGAACATTGCGTCAAACCCGTCCCCTTTACGGCCATACTTATGTTTCTCAAAATACTACATTTCTGCGATTCTGTTGTTTTGGAGATGGAGCTCTTCGTGAGCTCCCACTCTGATAGCACGTGTGATCGGAGATGTGGATGATCTCGAACTTGACGCAAAATTAAATTGACTATTTGGCGCAATATTACGCTGTAATTCATTTCTGTTCAGTGGATAATTTCTGTGCAAATGTTCCGGGAGAAATTTCATAAAAAATAAAATAAAATGCCAAAAATGAGATGGGGAAAAGAAGTTATTGTTTCAACAAATAAGATAGGTGCAACATTTTTATTGCAATCACGCTTCTTGGACGATATGTAAATTTCCCGCCGCATAGAAGAAGGATCGTAGGCTTCCTGAGCAGAAGCCAACTACCTTTCTTCCACTAAACTCATAATTTTAAAACCCACTGAACACTAACGTAATTTTGCCTAAAAAAAAAAAAAAAAAAAAAAAAAAAAAAAAAAAAAAAAAAAAAAAAAAAACCGCATTCTCAACTTTAGTTTTATAACAATAAATTTAATTTTTTCATAACAAATTAGCGAGATAAACCAACAATTTTGAAGAAAATGTCATTTCGAGAACTTTCCTCAGCTAACTCGATCGACCTCGTAAATGTTGGGAATCCTTGTCGTGGGCCACCGATGGTTCTCGAACCGTCACTTGGCGATCGCTGTTGTAGAGGAAAGAGTTGTTAAAAGACGAGTGTTTGCGACTCGCCATGCGCAGTTAGCCAAAGGCGCCAAATTTTGTTACTCTCCCGATGAAATAGGTACTTCAAATCACTCATAGTCACTTTACTGATCTGTCCACAGGGTTCAAAACGGCTGGTTCCTGGATGGAGAACCTGCGCCGCCATAAGGTCGTTGTTGAGGTTCACAAAATGCTACCTATCATGAAATCATGTATCATGGAATCACTGAAAGTAATAAATCACTTATTTATGCGTGCTTTGGGTTTTAGTTTCATGAAAAGTCAATTGGATGATTTCCAGTTGTTAAAATACGGGTAGGACAGCAGGTGAAAGATAAAAGCAAATTATATACTCTAATTATGTTGTATGTGTCCGTAATCGTTATCGATTTCGAAATAAAAATACACTTAAATTAAGTTTTTGGATTTGTAGATTAATTCCACATTAACAAGTACGGGAAAATGCGGTAAACATGAGGAAGATTTAGAAAAATTCTCATATTTCGGGGAACATTTGGGGAAACATCTAGGTGGCGGATCATTTGGGTGGGGGAACATTTGGGGAACAACCGGGAGAACATGTGGAAACTTGTGATGGACATGTGAGGACAAATGGTTTGGGAACGTGCGGAGTTACTAACGTGTGGAGTACACGTCGGAAAAACAGCTGTGAACAGCTCGAGCGAAGAATTATTGAGTGATGATTCAGCTCTTCTAGTGATCCCTACGCGGAGCAGAGTGGTCAGAAACGAGCAGAAACCCTAATCTATGTAAAATTCAATTGACTCTTTAATACGCCCATCTTGAGGTCCTACAATGCTTCAATATGCAGTTCAGATTCTAGCCTAACGATGGGGTCCAGTATGGAGCTATCTTCACTCTTAAAATAATTACTTACGAAGTGCGTAAAGTTCTCACACGCCCATCTAGAATTAATATTAATGGGACGCATGATTTTTCTGTGCACTTTTTGGAAACAATCTGCTGAGCAGAGTGAACAAGATAAGGTCTTACATTAAAGATCGTGGTCCACAAGCGTGCAGGAACACATTCACAAATATTTTAGCTCTAAATATTAACAATTTATTCTGAAAAAGTGCAATTTCAAAATATCTGCAAGCACCCTGCTCGTTCTGTGCTGCACTCTGTGGCGGACAGCGATAGCTTCCCTTCTATCCCGGGCGGGTCATTTGTCACATGAAACGCGGTTGGGGTCAAAATGCTGATTCTATTAATGGATTATTCAGGATGCTGGTTCATAGGAATACATGGTGCGAACAGTGCCTGACTTTGACTTAAGTGCGCCCTAGACTGTCAAATGTTTTAGCGCCTTTTAATTTGCGTTTTTTGATCATTAAAGCTATTTATAATATTTTGAATAAAAAAAATATTGTACGATATTTGTAACCGACGCAAATATTGTGTGTGTATAAATAATTGTATATAAATTGATTATAAATATACTTATAAATAATTCTCACCACGATATTGATTTAATAAATATACGATATTTTTGTATTCATTTTATCTGTATATATCAATGGATATATATTTGATTAATTAACACTTTCTTTTGTTACAAATATTAAAAGAAATATTTCTATAAAAAACATTCAAAAGTTTGCCTTATGAAATTTTGAATCCACTGAAATTTGTTCGCCCCCAAAAATGCCCCATCTTCTCACCCTCTTTGGTAACCTGACACTGGGTGCGAGGGAGTGGAGGAGGGGGAGGCGACATGCGTGCAGGGCATTGGGCTGAAACGGCCTCGTGATCGGAGGTAGTCAGAGGCGAATCCAGATAGTAATTTAGGACACCCCATTCACACCGTTCAAATATTTCTTTAATTGTTAGCTTGAAAAAAAAATGTACTAGTATATTCATCATGGGAATACTGTTTTGCATATGACGATATCCTTAAATGATAATTATTTTTAAATAAATTGAGTAAAATTACAAAGTATCATTTGCTAGAGGGAGCGTGTTCCCACTGCCCTCTGGATCTGCCACAGGGTAGTTACCATGACTTCTCTGCATATGTGAAGATGCACACCATCTAGGTTCACAGGTAGGGTCGATAGGTCCCTGTACAACAGTAGCGTCTAATCCGTACACAGGGTTTTCATGAAAATGAATATTCCCCAATCAATCAATATGTTCCCACAACTCCTTCAATTTCATATGGATCTTTTAATTTTCAGAAGAAATTCACCGGAAGCTCTTATACAATATATCAAATATACACGCTCTTATACAATATATCAAATACTTTTCCCTGAGGTCAGTTTCTTTAAAATGTTTGGATTTTCAAAAATTACAGATAAGTATTTTTTGTGAGGTACATTAGGGCGTATAAATCGTTCAACCACCTGGCGAGTGACTGTGAAAACCCACATTCTCTATTTCATCTACTAGCTAGACCTTTATATATACACACATGCATGCACTCCTGCACACACACATAAAATGCATATTGAAGTTTCTTTAAAAAATTGAATTAAAATATGTATAAAATTTTACCCAGTTTTTAATAATGTTACTTTACTTCAATGCAGGAAGGGGGCCAGAGTTCAAAGAGCAACTTAGTACAAAGGGAAAGGGGGAAGGGTGATGATTAATTTTGAAAACATATTTTTTGAAAAGAATTGTATTAAGTAAAATGTATTGAATAACATTTTCCACTCATCTCTTCCAAATCTTTTTTCTGTGAACAAATATACACATTTCATTGCTCAGAGCACAATGATTAATTTCTACTCAATGGCAATGTAAATCTAATAAACAACTTCACTGATTTTGCATCAACATCTGAAAAGGATTGTGGATACAAGGCAGAGTCGTTGAGGGCACAGAACTATTAATTCTCGATCAATTTCTAGTTGTCAAGCTTTGGTTATTATCAACAAGTTTGTGGTCTCATACTCCAACAACTGATGAAATGCATGTGTCACAAAAGTCTATTTTTTGTTAAAATTGTTAGTTTATTTAAAACAGGTATTCAAAAATGCTACACTAGAAAATTAGTTTTTCTTTGAAAGAAGGTTACAGCAGCAAGGTAAAAATGTTTATTTAAAATGTTACATATTGAATTCTTTATTGACAAAGTACCATACAGTAAAATATGCTCACAATTATGATACTGAACTACATTTCTACATCCTGCTCCTTAAAACTGCCTAGATATAAACACTTATAAATTGAGATTATGAACAATGAGCATCATGTATATATATATTCTCAAAATTGTTATGTAAACAGCAAATAATGGCAATACATTGAACACATTTAAGGCACACAGCTACAGAGCATACCATAGAGACAATACAAACAGTCAAAAGACAGGCATTAGAAAAACTGAATTGAAACAGAATATTACAACTAATTCATTATCTAAGTTTACATTTATTTACAACCACTTATTAAAATGTTTCATGTTATTTCTCATGCAAAGAGTATGATTGTATATATTTATAAAGTTTATGACTATTTGGAAGTTTTACAACAAACTTCCCTCGCTGTTGGAACAGTGAGAGTACTAGCTCCTCAAAGTATAAGTATATTTTCAAAGAATAACTCCAGGAACAAAAGTGTAGGTATAAATAGAATAAACTACTATATTTCTGATTCTTAGAGGATGGGTTATATCTTTTATTAAATAAAATCATGATATATTGTTAGTCACATTAATGATAAATTATAGTAGGCTAAACATTTTTCCAGGAAACTGCTCAGAAAATGTCTCATGAACTCACTTCCTCTATTTTACTGTGTATAATGTTAAATGCGTATGGTCCCAAATATAAAATATTGATAGTATGGCAGTAGAATTGTGCATAGTATACAGTACTTTTATTCTTTGGTGTTTTTAAAAGTATTTAAAAAATTATCTTTATAATGTAAAATTAATAGTTGCTGTTCCTTTCAAATTGTTGAAGTTCTTGATTTGTGTTGAAAGATAGTATCTTGTCTGAGTGAAATGTATTAACCTTTCAGTTCAAAACATGCAAATAACTTTTTTAAATAAGGAAATACTTTTGTCAAAATACACATAATTTCTTTACAATAATATCAAATATTTTTAAATTGTTAAAATCTCTTAATTCAAAATGTATTGCTAGAAATATGTTTGTTACAAAACATAGTGAAACAGGACATATCAAATTCTGACAGGAATGTAGGTAGTCAATTGTTATTTTTTCGAATTAATTATAAGTCACAATGAAGAAACTGTACATCAGGGCTGCAACAAGCTCCGTCTCAGAAATCATGACTAGTTGAGATTTAAAACCAGTTACTCTTGTTTTTATTTACACATGAAACTTTAACCCTCAGAGACTACTGAACTCTTCAGAAATATTAAAAATGCCTTTGATATTATCACAACCATAACATCTATCCAGGCATCTGAAGACTAATTAGAGAAAAAATGATAGAGATAATAGTATTGTAATCAGTTTAATAATGTATAAAAAAATGTGTGATGTCAACACAATGAACTTTTACAGCCCTGCCAATCTTGGAATGTTAAAATGCCATTAAAATTTAAAGTCCCTTCAAGATTGTTCTAATTCATATTACTCTTAACATTACAATAAGACACTGAAAACATTTACTTCTAAATTTTAAAACCAGTCACATTAATTTACACATATTCAAATTAATAATTTGACCACATTTTTTATTATGATGTTTGTTTTGTCAAGAAATTAGGTGAACATTGCTTGAATTTTATTCAACATTCAATCAATCTTATTTTTTAAATAATTTTTTTCATTGGATATAGAGTAAACATAATCAAAACTTCTGTATGTTTCCTATTACATAACAATATATTATTTTGAGCATATAATTGCATTTTCAATTTCAAATTATTTTTAACTAACAGATTGAAGCAGGTTCACAAATGTTCAGGTACTAGTCAATATCTTCAGTGTGTTAACTTTCACAATGACTCAAAGTAAAGAGAAATGAAAACAACACACATGTCAATCAAATTGGCACCAAAGAAGCCTGTTTGGGTAGACCTATTCTTATGGTGTGTCTTCATCCACAGGCTTCTCATAAAAATTTATATATATTTAAGTGTGTTTAAATATATATAAATACATATATTCGTTGATAGTCTAAGGACTGAATCTAGAAGCTTGGCAGACAGCAGGCATGAGGTATGTGGTAGACAAGGCTGCTCTCAAAGCCGCTCCGAGAGGAAGGTCTTGCCCTCCCCACGAGATCCCTCTCTGCGCACTGTGTACGACACAAGGATTCCCAAAGCTACCAACACCATAGCCAAGGCATTTATGATTATCCCTTCCTCAGACCAACTTGTTGGATAGAATGCACTGAAAGCACAAGAGAAGAACACATAAACCTCATGCACCACTCATAGTACTTCAGAAGGGCAGGCAATGTGTACACCTTCACTACACATTTTGTAATTTTATCATGAAGAATACTTCCCATAATTACAAAACAACATTCCTTCATTTATTTAATGTTTAATTTAAAAAAAATTACTTTTTAGATACATGCTTTTTATTAAATAAATTATATTCAATTTTATTTTATATGAAAAATATAACATTTTTTACATATTTTTGATTTGCTATTTGAACATGCCCATAACCAAAATGATAAGGTGCAGGACTTTCTTTCTAAAAATGTGCAAAATGTGCAGGTGAAATCATATTTACAAATAATACAAGAGAAGGGATAAAGTGACTAAAACTTGTGAAAATTGTACCCTCATCTGTGGTACACTAAACATCTCTGGCAGACAAAACAAAATTGAGAATTTGTCCTCCTCTTTGATAGTTCATAATGCTTCAATACTATTGAGGATGTATGAATGTACACCATTAAATTAAAGAAAATAACAAAACAATATCAACAATAACAATAACAACAATAAAAATGTTAAGATAAATTAGTAAATATTACAGAATTAATATGAGTTTATAAATAAAATTAATCTGTTAATTTTAAAATAACTGCAATTTTATAATATCATATGGTTATTTACGTGACGTTCAAAACTATTCAATTGTTTTTACAATTTCTGTCTGTCTGGCAGGTTGTGTGTTGTTCATGCTAATCTCAGGAATGGCTAAATCAATTTTGATGATATTTTTACTGTCAGAGTATTTTGTCCAGCATAACTGAGGCTACGTTTTTTCATATCATTATTATCTGTTTTTTAAAAAAGAATGTTTGTTTGTATTTACAAAAATCATGTGTTTTATTTGTGACCAAAAAGATATTGTGTAAACAATACTTCCAAGAAAATATTTGTCTGTATGAGTATATATAAAATTTCTCTTTACAATCTTTTGAACAAAATTTAACTGTGCGCTCTTGCAGATTTTAGCAAATATCTTAATATTGGTGAGGAAATCCACAACAATATATTTGAAGTTTCTAAAATTTCCTTCAATTTTCCACAAAGTTCTGTTTGATTAATTTCAATAACACCACTGAGCTTTGAGTAATTAAAGATTAAAATTGTTACTGAAAATTTGATAAGAGTAAGCAAACAATGGTCCCTTTACCACTGCCCAGCCAACAAACATCATAGGAATCATGATAGGGCCTGGGGAAGGGTGAGGTGGGCCAGAGCAGAGGTAGGTGAGGTAGGAACAGGTGGGACAAGGTGGAGCTGGATGGTATTGGGCAGTGCCGTGCAATGGAGAGCAGGACACAGAAAGCCAGGCCCAGAATATACTGTTGGATATAATTCATTCATTTTCCAGCCTAATTGATCGTGTATTTTCTTATAAAAGGTTTTAAAAGAACGTTTTTGAAACAAGGAGAACAACTTTGTGTTAACACAACAATTGGGAATTTATTAGAAAGAATGACAACTTAAACACAAATGGCAGGATATTCCTGGAGAAGTTGTGCAGCAAGCCATCAACAACTAGTAAACATTTGTTGCCCCTGGATACAGCACCTTCACTTTCCTTTATTAAGCATAATACAAATAAAATAGTATTTTTTGTTAAATTTAATAAATATAATTATATATTTCTCCCTCATTAAAAAATGGTAACAAATTTCTTTCCACAACAATTAGTGAAAAAGACAAATAAGTTCTTTATGAGTACAAATAGTTTTATATGCAAAAAACACTGAAAGTTAAAATGTCAAATGACCAAATGTATATAGCCTTCAGAACATACTGGAAAATAACATTCACTTTTCTAATTGGTTCTTAAAATACAATTTTTCCCATGATAAAAGTAAATTGCCAGAACTGTTTTTCGTAAAAACATTTTTTACTAACTCAGAAAGCATTGAACATTCTATGTAGAAGAACAACTGCCATGTAGCTAAGAACAAAGGCATTGAAAATTATTTGTAACATTTATCACCATTCTATTATTTTAAAGTTAACATCTCATTCACTTCTTTTCATATCTCTGAGACGTCTTGGTGGAAAATGGCATCACTGACTTTTGACATCTTAGAAATGTGAATGTATTGGGTCTGCTCACAGAGTGACTGAGAATGGAGCTCCACATGGAATATGTATAACATTTCTATTCATGGCTTAATCTGCTGTGTGTCCTGACACTGTTGAAATTTGGTGATCTTATTTGTAGTCCTTCCATAAATTTTAAATCAAAGTACTGCAGAAAGAAGGTAGACCAAGGTATTAAATCTGAGGGGAAAGCTCCTGTAATGGAGCAAAAAGGTTAGGCAAATAGGTTAAATCATCTTAACCATCCCCATATAGTTATGTTTATTTCATTGCCATATTCTTAAGTTCATAGAAAAATTATCTTGAAAACTTGTTTTAGGGATCTTTCTTGACTTTGAAAGAGCCTTGGTCTAAGGACAAAAAGTAAAATGTATTTTGTGTCATATTTTCATTCTCTCTCTCTCTCCTCCCTTTTTTTTCTTTCTCTTCCTTTCACTCTTAGATTGATAAAATTTGATAATGAAAAATATTAAAAGAAAAACTTAACATTTTGGGATGTATTGAAGATAAAAACAATTTGTCAAACTCACAAATATTATACTAATATTATACTAAATATTTTACTAATGACTTCATCACGAATTTAGTTTCTTCAGGGTACTAATTTTTGTAATATGAAAAGCTGCTAAAGAAAGAAAGTCCTACTGTAGTGGAAATTAAACATACTTGGAATTACAGTTTTTGTAAAACATTGAAAATTCAATTATAAAAACACAATTCTTCTGTGAAAAGACTACATAGATTAAAGTATGGTGCTTGGAAACAATCTCACAGCATCTGAGAAATGTTTGCAAGAATAAAAATATTACATACACAAAGCAGATTTAATCCATGCAATGTTTATAATAACACATGCAATAATTATACTATGAAGATATTGATTACTACATATTGAATTCACTGCATATGCACAACCACCACCTGGCAAAGAAAGATAGGTAATCAATTGGCTTAATATCTGAGAGTTGGTATAGGATATCAGAAATAAAATACAATGTCAAGGAACACACAGGTGATAAAAATTTAAAATTTTCTATTATTTTATGAAGCTGACTGTACACTGAAATATGAAATATATTTGTCATTAGAATGAACTAGTACAATTTTTGTCTGTCTTTGTTGAATTGTCGTAAGTATTACTTAAGGCACATTTATACAGCTTTTCATTAACACATTCTGTTAATATTTTTTGGTACATTTCTGTCACCTTCTGAATTGCATTCATGTATATTTCTGTACTACAGATTTATTTCTATATTCTTGAACAATTTACAGGTCACACTAATGCCTGACATCTCAAAAGTTTACTGCAACTACACAATAATATGCAAATCTCTAATAATTTATTTCAATTTTGACCCTTGGGGGAAAATATTTCATTTTGTACATCAGCTTCATCAGAATTATGTGGCAGGCTGTAACATTCCAGGCTAAGTTGAAATTTATATATGCTTATAAAAAACACACTTGATAAAGAAAAAAAAAGAGTAATAAATATGTAAGAAAAAATTTATTAATTTGCAGATAACAATGATTTTCAAAGGAAAATATTTCCTTTATATTTCATAATATAATTTCATAACTTGAACTTCAAAATTATTTTAACATATTAAAGATTGAACAATGCAATAATCTGAGAGCAACCATGAAACACTAGTTGTAATGAATTTTCAATACCTTGTTGATAAAAAATATTAACTTTTTCAAAGGCAAGAATATAATTATCAACACATTTTAAACTATAAACACAAATCACACAATCCTGCAAAAATAAATCAATTCGTTATTGAGAAATTGGTATCCAAAACATTTTGATTCACTTATTTCACTGCTTCACATCCTTAATTCTCAACTAGCAAATAAACATTGTATCTCAGTTCAACAAAGTCAAGTCTTAAGTCAGTCATGATGATGATCAAAAATATATAAATGCAGAAATGGCTTTTAAAGAAGTCTGCAAACACATTACGACTTTAATATGGTACGCACTCTGTAACATCTGAAATGAAAGATGAATAGATCTTGCGCATCAACCACAATTACTGTATGTAACTCCATGCAGCCATTTTGAAGATAACTGTTGAATTACAAGTCCCCATCAGAATCTATTAAAATATGACCATGGTATCTGAAGTCATCACGCATGAGAGCATAACCAGCAACAATTGCACACAATGAGAAGACGATGGCCATGGCGTTGATGATCAGTTGCTCCTCATTTAGACTGCCTTGCCCCGCCCTGAAGAAATTGATAAAAAAAATACTCACATAAGGTATAAGTGGCAAACAAAGCAGTAGTTGGTGAGAATTCTTCAAGAATTAGTTTATCTAATGACTATAATGACCTAAGGTACAAATAAATATCATTAGAAGAGAATCAGTTGACAAATGAGAAAATATTTCTCTTTCCTGAAAATAATGAAACATAACATAAGTTAAAGAAACTTCCAAATACATACATCATTTTGTAAACGTTAATGTCATACACTTATTTTTGTGGTGACTTTGGTTATGTGTAAAGAAATAAATGAGGAGTTATCTCTGCCCACTCCCTCCCAGTGGATGAGAACAAAAAATAACAATTATACCCCTAGCATTAAAAAAATTAAATGTCATATACGTTTCATATTAGATGTTGATTAATAAAGACTATTTGATTACCAATGCATAGTCCAAGTGGTACGCAACATGCAATGTGACTCAACAGATCCAATTTGCTGCACTCACAAGCATTTTCCTTCAGCTTAAAGTGCACTGCCAAACTTCTGAACTTCCATCATGAATTTACAAAAATAAATTTCACTGAAAGATGATATATAACGTGAAATTACTGTTTCATGACTGTTAAAGCATGTTTGCACATGCTCTCTTATTGTGAGGGACCTGTACAATCTCTAGTGATAATGCACTTTCTCAAGTGAATGTTTATGGTTTGGAAAACTTGTGATAAATAACCCATTTTCTCTGAAGGAGTAAGTGAGGCTGTTCCATAACCAGGTCTGAAACTTTCACTTCCACTGAAATATTGTTTTAGAAATGTCTGATGATGAAAACAAAAGCCAAGAAAGTTAGTCTTTGAAAACACATTAAAAAGTTTTGTTATGTTCTAAATAAATTGTAACAAGAACTAACTTGAATGAATATGGATTGCATGGGACCACATGAAACCAGAACATTATAACAAATAAAATTGATTGTATTAAGTAGATGAACTTTAAATTTGCTTAAGATTATCAGGAATAAGTTAGACAATAATTGATGATATAAATAATAAAATTTAAGTCCCTTCATAGTCGTGCCATGGGCCCCGTGGATTCGTTAATCAAGTCATGCTTTTTTTTAACGCAATTTCAACAGGCGCCGGGGCCACAAGAGTGGGAAGTGGAGGTGCAGACTCTGCGGAAGAGAAGGCCCTCAGCAACGCAAGCTAGTTTCTGAAGCTCAGAACTAGGAAGGCTGCAATTCTAAAACGAGACGATAGTTGCTATCAAGGTGCGAATTGACGGGGAGGGGAGGATTCGTACCTTCCAAGAAAGTTTATGTCCCCTACTGGAAAAGTATAAATCCACAATATGAAGTACCTCGTTTATATTTTCACACTTTTCACATCAAATGTTCAAATCAAGGAAATTGGTCAAGAAAACATTTCCGAGGGGTCTTCTTAGGATTCATTCAGACTGTGTTGCACAAGCGGATTGTCTTTACTCATTAATTCTTCGATTCGTCTCCTCTTGGAGTACTAAATATCCTGTAGAAAATTGCCAATTCGCTCCCTGATCGATACTGTCAACAGAATGAAGAAAAATGTAGAACTGTCAACAGAATAAATCGATATTATCAAACGTCAACCTCCCACGACTATTAAAATCGGTCATCGGCGTAACCAGAATTTCTTTAGGAGACAGAGGGCAATAGTGTAGTATACAGCAGACTTCAAGTTTTTTATAACGATATTTTATTCTTCCCGAATTTAAAATTTATTTCTATTTCTTAATTTCTGTTATTTACAACGAATTCAATTGAGATACTGACTTTTTTCGTTACTAAAGAAAGTTAGTAACAACTGTGTGTGTGTGTGTGTGTGTGTGTGTGTGTGTGTGTGTGTGTGTGAACTATATTTTGTTTGTCCCCTTTTTTCTTCGTCCTCATTCTTTGTTTGACTTAAACTGTCCGTATTTAAATGGAATACGCCAGCCCATGACGTCTTTGCTCAATGATCTGCGTAACTTTCGATCTTAAAATAATTACCTTGCAAAGAATGAAGTGTTCTATTAGAAATATTTGTGATTAATACTTTTTAAATATGAGAACGCGATAATAGGAACAATAGACGGGTCCGCCCCTACGCCGCATTTGGGAAGTTTGGGCCCGCGTGGATGGTCAGGCCATTATTTCCAGATCGAGCCGCCTGTAGCCACTTTATTAGTATATCCTTTTTGGTGTGCGTGGCAATGGTGGGACAGACACAGACCATTCTGACGTGCCGTCTGCGTCAGAGCTACTCCATCGAAGCATTTTCGGACCGCTACATTGCTGTGAAATCTACAATGTTTTAAGGAGATTGCTGCCAAGGAGCCGTAAAAATTATCTAAACATCAATTATGTTGTTTTAACAGTGTGTAATAATGTTCTCACCCTTGGATTATTTTTTTTTAATAACTAGAAAATAAAACCGTTGTGTTTGTTGTCAAGAACAACGAAATAAATTATGGTTAAAGTAGTTGTAAAGCATAAATAATCAAGTTGCTTATTATTTACATGCTTATTTTTGTTACTTTCGTTATATTATGTAAGTTGCTTTGCCTCAACACAGGGTCGTGGGTTACTGTTCTTGTTTGTTTTTTTAACCGTGACAGAACCGTAGACAGACATTTCTTTCTGAAGGAAAGCTCTACATATGAACGGTTGACGCAAAGACATTTAGGACTAACGCGTCGGGAACATTTTATGTAACATCTTGCGAAACTTTGTAACACAATTTTTAATACATTTGACAAATAACATTGTAAAATTCTGATGTCATTAAATTATTCCAACATTATATTCTAAAATTTGTCCAGTTTTTTAAAACAGATAAAAGAACTAACGATAAAATAATTACACAACATGAAGTGGAATTTTTAAATTTTGGGAGGAGCCTCAGTCACTGAAGTTTTTAACGTGTATACCCTAGCTTATACCGACTCACTCAAACGCATACACCCTGAATACTATTCCAGTGTTTACAAAAGATACAGCGACTTTACATAACTTTTATAGTGCCTTTCACTCTATCAATTAAAAAATCGCGCCAAATCCTTGTTTCGGTCGCTTGCAAACTCTTTGCCGTCCTTTGCCGAGGAAGCTATAACAGCAGCAATGAAGAGAAGCATGATATTTGGTTTTGAGTATTAGGAGACAAATAATAATGGACGAAAAAGTAAAATTACCATATGAAACTTATTAGTTCCACGGACGTCAACTGTAACTCATTTGATGTGAGGGAAGAAGCGCAAGATTTTCAGGGTGGACGTCGCCAGCAGGAGCATTAGAGGATTTCAACTACCCTGTCGCACTTTGTTTCATGAGCAATGGTGGCTTCATAATGCTGTCTTGACGCCTACATCACTTTGACAGGTAACCCTTAGTTTAGACAGTTCATCAGGTCAACTTCTTTCAAAGGTGAGTTTTCAAATGACATTTGATTCTTTCCACGTATCAAATAGCACGCTGCACTTTGCTATTAGTAAATAGAGTACTGCAGTTTTGGCCTCTTGATTTAGAGAACCTTCATACGAATGCTGGGCTTAGTGTTTCTCCATTAATCTTCTATTTTTATTGAACGTGAATTTGTGTTAATCATTTGTGTAAGAAAACACAATATGTTCACCTTTTCTATAAAGTGATGGTTGGTCAAGAAGTGCAAGGCATCGTTGTCATATATTTTAAAGTACATTTTCAAGCTTGGTCTAGTCCTATACATTATTAAAGCACTAAGTAGCACAAACATTATTGTAGCACTAATACTTGCTGCTGGTCTACATACATTTTTGAAAATGATACAGAGCCCTCGTATATTGAAACATCCGCGATGATCTGCAGCTAGATTTCAATTTGGCTATGCGTTCAATCATTGTTGATCAGAGTTTATTTGTTTATTTAATAAAACAGGCCGCCGTAATGTTCTGTGGGTGGACAGAATGGTTTATATTTTCCTTCGGACCTCTAAAGCCGGCTGCATTAGCAGCCAGCACAATTTGATTAATCACGTGAAATTCTGTTCTTGCAAAACCGTATCAGTGAAGAGTAAAGTTGCCGTCCCTCGATACCAAAACTTTCGATTCATATGACCAGAAGCTACCCACTTGGCGCAACAAAGAGAAAACCTCTGTACCCAAGCGATGACCATGTGCGCAGCGAATGTTTTTCGCTAAGCTTTGACTAGCCGACTCATATTTTCGACTGCATTATCGCGCCCTTGGAATATACGAGGTCTCACATTAAGCAGACCTTATCGTACGGTAACATAATTTCAGCTTGTTAATGTGTACAATTCATCCTCTCATAAGGCGATGTTTCATAACCCTCTGCCTCTTATCATGGCCAATACAATATTTCTTTGATAATTTCAAAACGGCGATTGTGTCTTCTCAAAACAGTATTCGTCATCGATAAGAGAAACCGCTCCTCGCGGGTCTGAAGGCAATTTTGAATCATCTGAAGAACCGCATCGCGAGTAAGAAGTCCTTCACATGGAGCTACTCTGCCGAGCTTCGAAGTGGCGCGTCTGCTGGCAAAGCGTAGGTTTAAATGGAGGCATTCACACGAGCGGGCAGTGGTGGTTTGGGGTACACTCCCGCCATCAGCAGCGCAAACGCGCTTCCGCAATTGGAACACGGTTTTAAATGGCAGCCATCACACTAGGTCACTCGACTGCGCCAATGTATTTCTCTGGTTACATGTCGACTGACTTGCCTCCGCTGGCGCTTACAGCTGTGTGACACGCGAATCCTTCCTTTCTACGCTCAGTCTCTGGGCACTGGCTGCGTGAAGGCTCTCGGTGCATCTTGGTGGCGCCACCGAGTGACTCTGTGTGAAGGCGGCCTTAATGTTGACTGCTTTGCGAGCGCTAGCGCTTACAGCTGTGTGACACGCGAATCCTCCCTTTCTACGCTCAGTCGCTGGGCACTGACTGCGTGAAGGCTCTCGGTGCATCTTGGTGGCGCCACCGAGTGGCTCTGTGTGAAGGCGGCCTTAATGTTGACTGCTTTGCGAGCGCTAGCGCTTACAGCTGTGGGACACGCGAATCCTTCCTTTCATAGGCTCAGTGGCCCTGGGCAGTGGATGTATGTGAATGAGCCTAGAACTTCTCTGTGGCACTTCTGAGACACTCCGTGTGAATGCGGGCTAATGAATATTGCACATGGTGATTTTTTCTGTAAACTATATTGTTTTATAAAACGTTTCACGAAACGTAAATTTTATAAAATCTAGCTTTCACACAATAAAATTCGGGATTTAATATAAAAATATTAAGAAATAGAACATGCCTTTTTTTCATTAAATAATTTTACGCGACAACCAATGTGATTTCTCCAATTCCAATGGTAGCAAGGCCACTGGTCAGAAAAAGGCGTAGCTCAAACGACAACAAACAGCGTTTTTGCGTCCGAACCTAGGTACCGTAAGATTGGTTTCCTCCACAGAGTAAAGAGTATAGAAGCATCGAATTGACGGAAGTTGTTGGTTGTGAATGATCGAGGGAAGCGCCTTTCGGCAATACTTTCACGTGTATATGGTATTGTCAAGCCCCCTTACGCAATATTGTTACACCCGTTACACAATATTGTTACCGCAATGCAAAAAGAGAGGTCGAAACAGTAAATGTTAGTTACTCTCACTACACGGGGAGGGCCAAACAATTATATCAAAAATTATTAAATTATTTTTATGTACGTTCAATAAACTGTTTTTTTCTACTCCCATCATATAATTCTGTCATTTGATGGCTGCAACCCGTTGCAAAATGATACTTATTACGATAGAGATTTCATTATGATTATCCTTGACCAGTCACAGAGAAGTTTACAAACCAAGAATTCACAATTAATCATTGAGAATCGTTCTTGTAATGTTTCGTTCGATTGTGTACATTAAAATTGCATTTAATATTTGCTTGTCAGTTTTAATTTCTTTTATCAGTAGTAGTTTTTTACGTAGAATGTTATTTGAAATAAATTGGATCGTAATTTCAGTTTGATCCTGTTTGACTAGCGCAGTGGCAAACCAAAGCCAACTGCGAAAGGATAGAGCAGGGAGCTGTCCGCTAGGTGGCCTTGGCTCAATCCTGCATGTCGACTACCACGAATCGATTCAATGTAAAAGTTTAACATATAAAAGTCGTAGAAAAAGTACTGTAAGAAACTCGATGTAATGGGTATTAATACACTCGTGTGAAGTTTTTGACACTCGCTAGTTCCTTGCTCGTATCGTAATATCAAACTCACGTATTAATATCGATTATTACATCATCGTTTCATAATGTACTATTGTAAAAAGCGCGTAAAAGGCCCAAAAGGGTGGGAAGGAGGAATTTAAAAAAATATATTTTACGTCATAAACCGTTAAAAACTGTCTGACGTACTACGGGGAGAAGTGTATTCTGTGCAAGTTTTCTTAATTGTGACATCCCTATCCTAAACTATATAGAAGTTGAATTCAGAATACAGAAAGTAATGAGCGTTTTGTGCAAGGATTGTTAACAAAAACATTCGCTCGGACGTAATAAAATGCATTTTGAGAGGCGAATGAGCCGTAGCTCCATGATGTACGCACCCGTAGAGCTCGTACGCCTTGTGCGCCAGCCCGGTGAGGCAGGTGGCGATGGCCAGCATGAAGGTGGTGATGCCGAAGGCCGCGTGCACCGGCACCAGCGCGGCGCGGAAGGCCGCCGTGGCGCCCTCGCAGCACAGCAGCACCAGGAAGCTGAAGAAGCCCACCACGAACTGCGAGCACCAACCACCAACAGCGTTAGCCCCCCAAAACAAGATTTGAAAAACGTTTAGATATAGTCGTTTCAGATAGAGAGTACATACTTTCTCGCATTATTTCAAACTTTTGAAACGAGATTTGAAGATTTGAAAAACATATAGATATAGTCGTTTCAGATGGAAAGTTCGTACTTTCTTGCATTATTTCAAACTCTCTTAAAAAAAAAAATCAGAAAGTTCAACTAAAATTAGACCTGCAACATTTTTAAGCGTTATTTGGTCTATCCAAGGAGACAAAAAATAAAGAAAAATGGAGCAGTTTTTGAGGAAAAAATTGCATTAACTTCAAGTTTAAAACTAGACGAAAACTACTAGTTTATTAAAAAGATTGTAGTGGACATTTTATAAAAATTTAATTTTCCTGCATATTTGCATTCATCTTTCCATAAATATGAGAAAATAAGATGCATTCCAATACCTAACTGACCCTTTTCTATTACATTCATTCCTCATATCTGCGCGTTCTTTATCATTATTGATTTTCTGAGTACTGCTCCCATCCTTACTCTAAATTTTCCTGATTTTTCACTCCTCTGCCAGTCTCATGTGTAGTATCCACATTTCTTCTTTTACATCCTCCTGCACTGCAATTCTGAATTGTGGCATGCTCCATTTTCTTATCCCCTAGTTGAAGTGCAGTGTGGGCATTTTAGAAGTCAAGTTACCGGGCGCCGGGTAATCTCTCTCGGCCAACGACCCTTTGCTGCCCGGGGTCTTTGCTCCCGAAGTTCCGGAACTTTCCCGCTACTTTCGTCGCCCAAGGATTTCAGCGGTTCCTGGTGACTTTAAAAACGTCCCTTTTGTTGGGAGCCTTATCCTGTAGTGTTCTCTTAGGTACCCTGGGGTTGTTCATATTTGTTTCTGTTCTGCTATTACTCTTACAATTGTCTTATGGTCGGTCGGGGACTTAGAACTTGCCTCGGCTGGAACGGTGCCCCGCTGGTGGGAGATACCTTGTTAAGGGAATACTCGCTAGTCGACGGTAGGTCGGCGCCGGAAGTCGCCATCCAGGGGGAAGATCACCGCAACCTCCCGATGAAAAACCACGCTCAACACTTACGGGACCAATGCCCTCAGTAGTTGACGCGCCCGGAATCAGTATCAGTGAATGAATGAGTGAGTGAGTGAGTGAGTGAGTGAGTGAGTGAATGAAGGGCGTACCTGCAGCGCGAAGAGGCCCATGGTGACGAGGCCCAGCCAGCTGTGCAGCGAGTGGAAGTGCGGCAGCGGCGGCTGCTGCAGCTCGTGCCAGTCCAGCGCCGCCCAGAAGCCCACCACCACGCAGGGGATGGCCAGCGCGTGCAGCACCATGTGGAACAGCTTCACGTGCAGCCGCCGGCAGCAGCGGCACACGCGGAACAGCAGCGCAGCTGCCACACACCACATAGAGACAGCCTTCCAGGCAGCACGATGGACGCGTACGTTCTCGCTTGGTTTTTAACTTGTGCAATTACTCGAAATTTACAGAGTTCAGCAAAACGCATGGCCGTGCGTCCTATGCTCCATCAGAGCAGAAGGTAATTTAAATTTAAAAAATGGAGCTGTTTTAAGAACTTTTTGTATTAACTTCAAGCAGAAATTCCGCGAACACTATTAGTTTGTCCAAAATAATGGACATGACATTCTTTAAAGATTTAATAGTTTGGAACATTTCATTAAAAATAACTATCATCGAAATTGTACTTGCTACGTAATTAATTGTAATAGTACTTGGAATGCTAATATTTTTGCACTTTTCGAAAATTGAGTTCACTTAACACGGGACCTGCGCCATTTCTTAAGTGTCTAATGCTTAATCCGAGGAAAATATTAAAGAAAATATATGGAGCCGGTTTTTCGAAAAGTAGTTCATTAAAACGTACCTGTATTTCACGAAAAATTACGCAAAAATTTTGAGACATTTTTGAGGCCAATATGAAAATGTTGTTAAAGCTTTATGTGAAGTAAACTCAAAAATCAAAATATATGTTTCAAACAAGTAGGTCGTCGAATCAATCGTTATCTATTGGAGAATATCAATTTGGGAGAAAATCGTCTGAATGCTGTAGGGAGTAGCGTTCACAAACAGAGGAATTGTCGGATAGAAGGACATGCAAAAATCCCAACATCTCGTCAACCCGATAGCGGGACAGCCCGACAGCCGGGGGACGTACAGACGATAGACGTACAGACGGAAGACGCACAGACGGAGGAGGGACGGACGACCGGAGGAGGGACGGACGATTGCGCGTAACTCGAAACCAAAACACGGAGATTTCAAAATAAATCAGAATGATTCACGTAGTAATCAAGGAAATCTGTAACGATTCTAAATTATTTTTTCCCGCGAGTCGTAGTAATGGCTGGGATGTTGGTCGATGCTCCGGCGGCCAGCAACCAGAGAGCAGTCTTCTGTTACAGCTCATTCGAGAGAGCAATTGAGCAAGTGAAGGAGCGCGGCATCGTGTTTAATGCCATTCGCCTCAACAGATTACGGACGTTGTTATTCAATAACTCTCATTTGAAGATCCTCTCGCACCGCAAGCCACATCAAAATCCGTATTTTACTTTCAAACAACACGACAGGAAATAACCATCCTACTCTTCCGAGCACGACGCGAGCGTAGAAAGATATCAAAGTATCATAATTTAGTAGTTAAAACTAATCTATTGGTAATTACAAGCCGATCTTCAGATAATAATAATAATAATAATAATAATAATAATAATAATAATAATAATAATAATAATGTGAATCCCTACGATTACATGCACGAAAGACCTACAGAAAAATTACAATAAAAAGCACAACGTATGAACTATAAAGAAAATAAAAAACCTCAAAATATTGTTTCATATTGTTCAGTGCTTATTCTTCAAAACTACTGAAATGAGAGAGATTCAAATTCGGGAACACTAGATTCACCATTTTCTGTGGCCGTAGTATTAAACAAAATTTTGAAAAAGGCATTGAATTTATCAGTATCTGTACACGTATGTTCGAGTAGATTAGAGTACGAAATTCTGCTCTCCACATTAATTTAAAATCATAATCAATCAGATTTATAAACACTGGCAATTTCTCTAAAGAGACATGAGTTTCACCCGATTGATCGACTTTTCATTTATCTACTCTTACCATTTTTTCCCTTTAAAAACGCACAATATTCGTATTTAAAGAGCTCTTTTTAATCGCTTTTCAAACTATAACCGTTCGTATTCCCGTCTGTTCGTTTCCCCGTTTGTTCGTTTGATAGTCTGTTCGTCTGACCGTCTATTCGTCTGACCGTCTGTTCGTCTGACCGTCTGTTCGTCTGACCGTCTGTTCGTCTGACCGTCTGTTCGTCTGACCGTCTGTTCGTTTGACCGTCTGTTCGTTTGACCGTCTGTTCGTTTGACCGTCTGTTCGTTTTACCGTCTGTTCGTTTGACCGTCTGTTCGTTTGACCGTCTGTTCGTTTGACCGTCTGTTCGTTTGACCGTCTGTTCGTTTGACCGTCTGTTCGTTTGACCGTCTGTTCGTCCGCCCGTCTGTTCGTTTGACCGTCTTGTTCGTCCGCCCGTCTTGTTCGTCCGCCCGTCTGTTCGTCCGCCCGTCTGTTCGTTCGCCCGTCTGTTCGTCCGCCCGTCTGTTAGTGTGTCCGTTAGGCTGATTGTCCGGGTTTTAGTGGTGTTACAGTGATGGTTAAGATTTGTATAGGTGATGAGATACTTGGAATTTTGTACTCGAAACTCCGTATGGGTGTATGGAAGTATGTATCACAGGTATGTATCTGTCAGAGTATGTGCTTTTGAGCTGAAAGTTTTGTAAATACCTAGGGATTAAGATCTGGTTCTGCCATTCTGGAGATTGTACAAATATTTTGATTTTTGGACCTTTGCAACATTTTCAAAAATGTTTCAAATATTTTTCCTTATATTTTCGTTAATAGAGTTGATAATTTTATATAAGAGAAAGATTTTTTGTAAATATAGTAGTTGCAATTTTCATTAAAATGGCCTGAAATTTTTAAAGTTCAAATTTATTTTCGAACCCTCTCGAAAAAATCTTTCTCCACACTTCGAACATTAAAGACAGAGGTCTTGTTCAATGGAATTTATGCCTCAATTTTTTGTATCTTTAAATGGCATCAGGAACTTTTTTTTAATAAGAGGTTGTTGAGTAATCACTGTAAGAGGAAGAAAGGCTTAGGTTTGCCGCGTTTCCCACTACTTCTTAGAAGATTATGGTATTACCTACAGTATTTAACGACACACGGCTAATGCCATAAATAACGGTCTGAGCTAATTTTTGGTGTTGATAACTATAGAGTGCCTGAGAATAAAAGTTTGCATCTCCTAGGGCATAAAGGTCTATCAGCGTCTGAATCTATTAGGGTCAGATATAATCGCCATTTGCAAATTTGCACGTAGTGGGAAATTTCATATAACAAAGTTACTCATTTTTCCCCTACTTATTAAGCGACATCTCATTCACCAGTGTTCGACCGGTCAAGTCAAAGAGACTTCGAATGCCTGCCGGCAGTGGTGCATCTGGAACTGTGTAACAACCAAAAGTTAATGTTTGCTGTGAAACTTCGTCATATGAAATTTGCGACCACATCTGGAAAAGAGATCGTCTTCGAAGACTCAACATGCCCTACAAGTTTGTATCATCTGTTGTAAGGCAGCGCGTGTAAAGGCAGCTCCAGACTTGCGGTATTCGCCGAGTAGCGAACGACTGGTCGCCCAATCCAGAGCAGTTGATACGCTCGGCGAATGTTCTCTTCCTTTGATGCGTCCAAAAGACAGACGCGCGGTGGGCAGGGCGAGTAACGAATGTTCGTCGCTCGGCAAACAGCAAGCAGCCCATCCACTCTACACGGGATTTGGCGAACAGTAGAGATGGGCGAGTATTAAATGATAATCGATTAATAACTAATTGACGTTTTTTTATTAGATGAATATGCATCAATTAATCGTCCAAATTAATCGATTAATCTTATATAATCGATTAATTTTTTACATGTTTTAAATAATGTGTAAAATGAATAAAATTGTTAATTTGCAAATTAATTAATCCTCTAGTAGTTTTTTAGAAGCACGATTTAATTAATAATATTTGTTTATTTTTAACTTAAATACCTAATATTCATTCCTTACGTTCTCATAAGGAATGACTGTAACTCAGTTTAAAAGGAAAATGTTCGTAGAATTTCTAGATACAGTAACACCAATAATTGTAATCTAACGATGAACTTAGTTGAGGATGATTTTAGGAAAACTTGTGATTCTCTCTCTTTCTTATTTCATACTGAATATAATACCATAACTAAAAATATTAGGTCATACACAGTGACTTTTCATTTTATTAGATTTACTAACATGAAATTAATGGTGTATGTTTTGCCTATTATGATTTGCATTTGGAGAGAGGAGAGCAGAACTAGAATTCCGTTACTTAAGTTCAAGAGGAGAGATGTACTACTTTCATATTTTTCTAGTCTTGAAAATTAATATTTGAATTAAAATAATAGAGCTAAATCGGAAAAATTAATCAATGTGTTCATTAATCGGTGTAAATATAATCCGTTTCAAGTTTTCGCTAATCGTATAAAATAATCGATTGTACTAAAAGCGATTAAATCGCCCATTCCTAGCAAACAGTCGCTCGCTGCTCGGCCAATCCCGAGCGTCCGGAGCTGCGCGCGCGTGCGGGGGGGAGGAGGCTCACAGAATCCGCTGAAGGTGACGAAGCCGGCCACCATGAGCACGGGGTGCAGGTTGAACTGGCGCTGCGGCGCGTCGCTCCACGCGAAGCCCTGGCGGTAGTAGAGGGCCCAGAAGAGCGCCAGCACGAGCGCGGCCAGCAGCAGCAGCGCCGCCAGCGCCACCACCAGCGCGTACTCGAACCAGCGCCCGCACGCCCACTCGCCCCCGTCGCCCCGCTCGCGCTCCTCCTCGTAGTGGCTGCGCCTGCAACACCGTCGCACACTCAGCAACCTTCACTCTACGCAGTCACGAATTACATTAAATTCAATGTATATTTAATGTACGACTGTACATGAATTTTCAAGTACAGTGTACATTAAATGGATATTAACGTAACTGTACATTAATTTTAATGGTTACATTAAAACCAATGTAGATTTAATGTACGACTGTTTACTTAACTTACTTGTGTACATTAAATATAACTGTACACGTACATTAAATTTAATGTACAATTACATTGAGTTTACTATACGTGTACATTAAATATACAATTTACTGAAACATGAAAACTACTTTAATGTATTTTACATTAAAAGTAATGCAGAAATATCTGATAGTGTACTGCTTCACTAGATTAGATTTAGATTAGATTTATTACTAATTCTGCAAATAAGTTTGCGAACTTGGTGGCAGAATACACTAACTTAACATTAAGAACTTGACAACATTACAAAATTTACAAACTTTTCAAATTAACATCAACGTTTCACCGTTCAAGCTTTCATAGCACTCCATCTCAACACACTTCACTTCACCGTACTGCGGATCGCTGAGTTTTAATGTTTCTTACACCCTCGTTTCCCTCAACTTCACAACACCACTACACTGCACGCCACTGTATTAGCGGAGAGTGTGCGAGAGCGCGGGAGGTGGCGGTGTTCCTTCCCTGCTCGATGATAGGATTCAGGGATCTACCAAACGAGCGGCACCGCCTCATCCCATACACATTTAAGCCCCTGAAGGAACTTCTGATATGTGTGGTAACGTAGTGTTCATATGCAGTATGTTTGTGTAAGAGGGTGAGGATAGGTCAAGGAAGGAAAGATCGCGTGTGCTCCGTGACCCATTTTTTAGGGCACTACAGGGGCATTCGCGTGTAAAATTACAAATATCTAGATTCCTAATAAAATTTGACATAAATAGGACTATATATATTTTTTTTATTTATGGCATTCTCATCATGAATTCATATATATTCCGAACAATAGTTTAAGTAATATTCAAAAGAAGATAACATTTCACATTGTGATAAGAATGATCACTTCCTTGCTCTCATTTTACTCTCCTCAGGGAATAAAAAAAATTGAGCGCGATCTTAAGCGGGCCAAAGCATTAATTATGATGTTTGCAGCGGATTTGAAGAAGTTTAAAAAACGTATCTGAGAGAATTTCCGATAAAAGCTTAATAAATTTGTGGGAAAATAGAATCTATCATATGGCTACTACACTTAAGATCCATTAATTTTAAACGGTTTACTGTTCATACTTTATCAATATCTTCTGAATATGGGGTAGCAGTTATACAAAACTCCATCTCTATTGTCAAATCTTGAAAGCGAGCATACATTTCTTATTTTAAAATAACGATGTAGCAATCGTATTAGTTCGCTATTGATTTTAAAGACATCAACCATGGAAAGTGAAAAACATTCATACAAAAATAAAGGATGAGTCATTTCAAATGGAAAAATATACACCAGCATCTTCACCTCAGTTACTTGAACAAATATTTCTATTGTTATTTTGCTTAGACACGTTTTGTTTCTGTACATGGGTTTAATGACTGTTTCTCTTCATCTACAACGTCCAGAAAGTTATGCTAATAGTGAGTCGAAGTTCTAAGGATACTTTTAAGAATTGCCGAAGAAAATTTGTATTTTTGGGGATATAATTGAAGAAAAAATGTAAATTTGTGAATTAAAAGAATGATATTCCAATGATTATAATAGTCTTAAATCAAGCGCTGCCCTCCAATTGCGCCCTATTATAGGTATTCAGAATCTTAGCTCGCCAGCCGGCCGCCAGAATTACAGTGTACTCACTGTTTACCGCTAATGACCTCTCGATCCTACAACAGAGCTTCAAGTCTTGGAAATGCGTTAACTATTATTATTACTATTATAATTACGATTGTTGTTACTATTATTATTATTATTATTATTATTATTAATATTATTATTTTAATCAGCAGACATCAATGTTGAGGATGTCGAGACCCAATGGCTCTTGGATTGAAAAGGAGGTGGAGTTCTATCCACAAATGCACGTCTTACTGGATGGAATTCTATAAAAATTCTATTTTCTCAAAAAATACTGTCTACATTAAATGTCGTTTTAATGTGACATTTACGTAGGTAAATAAAATAAGGTTTTCGTTCAAATGAGTACGAACACTAAATTTTGATTTTCATTTTACAAATTTGCAAAATAAGTTTTGTCTTGAACGTCCTAGTGATAGTTACTCAAGGTGACTAGATCATTTTGCAAGAGAATGCGACATACGTTTTTTTACGAAATAGAAAAAAAAATGCAAAGATCACCTTCTACGGGAATTCTTTTGTGGGCAAAACGGTAAAGGAATTATTTATTGCTAATATTATCGCTGATGAATTTTTTCACTTCTCTCTCTATCCACGTGATGTTAAATCACGAATGGCCGGTTGGTACAGTAGGATCTACAAGACATGTTCACTATGACGCATTCCACGGGGACTATTTAAAGCATCTCCGGCCACTTTCGGGCCAGTTGTAACGTCTTCTCGGGTTTCACGTCACGTCATCCGCGGCACTGCCGACCCCTTCGCCCTGCCAGCAAACCTATTTCCCTTATCCACCACTTGTGTTCGTGTGCGCCCCTGCTCTAGATTCGCCCATACACTGATCGCCTTCGTCCAGCTACCACTCTGATGTCGAAAATCCATCGCTGTTGGGAATCGAATCTATCTGATGTTGGTAGGTCAAGTTGTGCGCTCACAACTATATACGTTACCGCACCCGGTAAAACGTTTTCTAACTTGAAACGACTGTCCTCTACCGGATGTTTGTCATGTTGAATTTGATTTCAAACGCACTCTCTTTTCGTGTGATGTTTTACTTTGATGAGTTCAGTATCCATCACAAAAATCGCACATCTCAATAATTATTTTTCAGGAAGACTTTTATTGTGAGCGAAACCGCAAATATCTCCCCCAATGTATTTTACTCTGTATATTGGCTGTCTTGTGAATTATTTTAATGAAATCTGTACCAGTACTCTATTATGTTATCCGTTTTAAAAAATTTGTCACTTTTCTTGTGCACCGACGAGACTTGTTGCCGAATGGAGAATCTGAAGGAATAATCGAAGCATTGCAAGCGTAAGCTTTTTTATCCAAAATAATGACGAGTTCGTCCTAAGACATAATATCCATGCTAGCTTGTGTTAAAATAAGTGTTGTGAAACTTTTATGCGTAAAAAAACAATGGCTACTTATGCTGAATACTACATTTAACGAAACGAGTGTATAAAGAGGGGGGTAATTGCACAAGTGGTAAGTTCAAGAAAACCATCGATGATAGTGAGTTTTCTTATATACCACGAGTGCAATTATACTCTTTTATACACGTGTATCGTTCAATATTTTTTTCACAGATTTTATTTAAATGGATACGCACATTGAAGGTAAACGGACTGCCCACAATCGTTGAATATCAACGAACCACGCTCCTTCCTTGAACACACTTTCAATTACATTTGCAGTATATCGACTTTTAACTAAAGGGGAAAAAATCATGAACATGTACTACGTAATATTTCTTTAAATAGAAAGTTGTTTCTTGAAATGTAAGAACGCAAATAAATTGTTTTAATCCGAACATTCTCCAGTTGGCAGAATGACAAAAATGATTAGATCCTTGGACACGGCACGAGTTCAACAATGCTTATGAAATGAATGCGAATCATGTCTACATACAACCACGCTGATCACGTGTCCCAATATGATCTGGCAAAAATTACTTTCAAAATAATCGCCCACGTGTCTGAACACTGTACCCGGGCATTCTGTAGCCGCGCTCCAAATCGCTACAAAGCCTGTCCATCAGTATTCAGATTTTTTGGCGCTTTTATCCAAATATTCTCCCCGGTAACCATTGCTTACTTGCCAATTTGACACGTCATATGTAAAAACGTCTAGGAGTTATGGAACAACAGAATTCATAGACAAAATGGTGTACAGTAAAGAGAAGCATCTCAATAAAATGACGTAAAAAACTTTTATAATTACACTGAGTAGAATATATGTTGATTTCGTATTTTACACACAAAATGTCACTTTTTATGTTGGTAAGTTTTTCTCATTGACATATTTTATTGAACTTAAATGAAGCCGTTCAATTGTGAAACATCCTTTCCTGTCCGGTTATAAAAAAATCAATATAGGGAGAGCTCGGGAAACTTTAACCACGTTCGTTTTGCTCGAAAGCCCATGCAATCTTCTATAGAGGATGCGTCAATTTTGCACTTAAGCCGCGGAAAAGCCTTGTTATCTGTCTATACTTTGATGGCTCTTAGCGTTTGAATGAGTTATTTCACATGAGTTCGAAATTGGATTTTACGAAAAATGAGATTCTACTAATATATTCTCAAGAGTATCGGCATATGACTCCGTTTAATATAAAAATCAGAAAACAATTACATATATTTTGAATTTTACTTGATTTCATTAAGAGACTATACATTTTAATTATTACAATAGTTATTCAGGACATCAAATTAAATTGAATCGATATTTGTTAATTTTATTATATTTAAAATAAACATAGATTCTAATCAATAATTAAATTATATTTTAAACTAAACTTCTCTTTAAATTAAGCAAAACATAAGTTTTGAGCGTAACTTCGACCGGTTGTCAGTGTACCTCATACATTTTTTGACACGATCCGTGGTGTAGCTGCTAGCGCTCCAGCTTTCCGCCTGAGGGTACCTGGATTCCAATTTTGCCGGCCCATGTACAGTGTGTAGCATTTTTGATACAACTTCTCCTTCTCTTTTCTATACTCCTACCGTTACCATCCTATGTTGTTTTTGTTATTATTATTATTATTATTATTATTATTATTATTATTATTATTGTTATTATTTTCATCACCAGACATCAATGTTGAGGATGACAAAACCCAATGGCTCGTGGATTGAAAAGGAGGTGAAGTTCTATCCACAAATGCACATCTTCCTGGACGAACTATACAAATTCTAGTAATGAATTTCTCAAAAAATACTGTCCACATTGAATATCGTTTTTAATGTGATACTTACGTAGGTAAATAAAACAAGGTTTTCGATCACATGAATACGAACACTAAATTTTGATTTTCATTTTACAAATTTGCAAAATAAGTTTTCTGTGTTGAACGTCCTAGTGATAGTTACTCAAGGTGACTAGATCATTTTGCGAGAGAAATTTTAACTGTTATCAAGGCACTATTGGCTATGCTGCAAACTAATGCAATAGGCAAGGCTCTGAGATGAGAATACATTATAGTTACCATACAAACCAAAGTGAGATCTCGCTTAGGATAGTTAGCATGCAATGAAGAAGGTAAGTGAATTAAGTAAGATATTTGGCAAGAACTTCGAATCGCTTCACACGACTTAAAGAGAAGCTGGATGTTCTGCTGGATGTCGGGCCGCCCATCAGGAGAAGTGACTCAGTGCATCAACTGATGTCACTGCAGTGCCTCTGACCTTGGGGTCCTAGGTTCGAGAACCGACGGCGGCAATATTTTCGACATTAGCTTGTCAGATCCAATTTATCTGCTGTCTGGAGGAGAATTCTAGCGGCCGGCGGGTCTGATTGGTAGTTTTCTGAGGTTTCACCGATCAACACCAGCCGAATGCCGGAGCACTACCCTAACAATCAGACCACAGACAGCTCGCAATATTTCCTTGCTCTTCCTTATCCTATCCTCACCTCTTACACACACTTACATACACTTACACCCACTCCTGCTGGGAGATCGGTTGGGAGCTTAGAGCGTGTCCCGCCTGGGCCGGTGCCCCGCTGGTGGGAGATATCTGGTTGTAGGAAACCCGGGTAGGTCGGCACCGGATCTCCCCATCCAGCGGGGGAAGATCACCGCCACCTCCCGAGGAAAATACTTGCATCACACTTACAGGACTGATGACCTTAGCGGTTGATGGGCCCGGAATTATTAATTAATTAATCAATCAATCGGGCTGCCGATACGTGAGCGTAAGAGAATCGTTGACGCGAAAAAGGAGGAATGTTAGGTTTTCAAAGCAGAAGTTATTCCTAAGCTCCTTCATTAATATTTACCAAATTTAGTTGGTTACTTGTAGGCACCAACACCGGTGCCTGTAGTGGCTTGCTCAAAGGTATAACTAATGATTGGGAGATCACAGGCTCGATCGTGACAAGGTACTGGAAATATCTTGGAATATTTATAACATCGAGCTTTTGCGCCTGCTGGAATGGAATTCACAGGCCGACTGCTCTGATTAGTGATTTCCGTGCTTCCTCTGATAACTTCCTGGCGAATACCGGAGCGTCGTCTTACGGAACAGGCCACTGACCGCGCCACTTTCGATTTCGTACTCATCATTCATTATCAACATCATCCCATCGTCTGCCCCAATCCGGACTGGGGCGCCACGGGGCCCTATATCCCGTTGTAATCCATTGTGTCTTAGGTTGGCAGGGAAACCTTATTTGTGAAACTAACGTCACAACAAATTAAAAAATTGGTGCCGTTTCTGAGAAAAATTTGAAAATGTTTGATGCTTCATGTGTAGAACCCTCAAAAATCAAAATATCCGTTTGAAATTACGAAAGCCACGAGATCATTCAGATCGAGAGGAAAATATCAATTTTGAGAAAATCGACTGAACGGTTTAGGCGCTAGCGTGGTCCACAGACAGACTGACAGACACACGGACATTTTGCCGCCAATCGAGTTTTTGGTGTTAAGAACCAACAAAACATAGATTCTGGCAATACCGCGTGTTAGAAGACTTTTTTCTTCTAAATTTAGCAACAGGATTTATCCACTTTTTCATTACTACAGCTCAGCAAAAACAGTTTTTCTGCTGAAAATTTGCAGTTTTCCGGCGCACGATTACATAACTTTCTCTTCTTAAAAAAGAACTTCATAAGGCGAGAAAGTAAAGAGATAATGGTAATTTGTAGGTCAAATCGCACTTCACTTCTTGACCTGTCGCCACTAGAGAGCGGTTGGGTAGAGATTCAAACAACGGAACATCAGTAAATGAGTCTTCTCCCGCATTTCTCATTGTAAATAAAGAAATAAGCCTATGTTTCTATCTGGAAATGTGTATGCAAGTAGGGCGGAATAAACCCATAAAAACGTTTCTTTCATCGCTGGCGAAATAAGAGCAACCATGACAAATTTGGAATACTCCTTTTTTCAAAATTCTCAAAACTGCAGAGATATTCTACAGTCGTTTGAGACCATCGCATGTCATTTCATGTATTTTGAAAACGAATTCTACAGTGATAAAGCGGGATTGCCAAGTTGCATTGATATCTTCTGTCTAGTCCTCAACTGTAGGTTGCAATTCTCTACATGCGCCGGCGCCAAGTAACTTGGACGTCACAGAACTTAGTCAGCAGTTAAGCAATTGCGTGGGAACATGTGCGTATTAAAGTGTAAGTGGAACTTATACTTTTCCGCAAATTTTAAAATGAGCGTGCGAATTTCATGTCATTGGGAGAGTTTTGGGTCAGTGAGTACTGTGAGTAATGTTTTCATTTGCATTGAAGTAGCATTATATAGTTACATCTCAACGGCCAAAATAATACCTAAACACAGTTTAAGGTCAATAGATTTCACCACTTAATGCTAAAAATGAAAATAATCAAATGTGCCGTCCTCTCTACTCATTCGCTCTATCCGAGGAAAATATTAAAAGACAAAATATAGAACCTTCTTTGATAAATTTTTGTAAATTTCCTTTACTTTATGCAAAAATTACGTGAAAACTACTCCTATTTTCAAAAAACCGTCATAAGTCATAACCGTCTTTAAAGATCTACTTTTTTACGACAGATCTTATTATAAGGGAAAAAATAGTTATCAATATTCTAGTTTTGCAATATTATTTTTTTGCCATTTTCATAACTACAGAGCAGCCACTGAAAATGGGACCTTTGCCATTTTTATAAGCGTGCATTAGTTTATTCGGGAAAAAATTTATAACATTTTTAGAAAAGATATCTTTTGTAATTGCATAGCACAAGCACAATTCTGCGAAATAGCACAGACAGAGGAGATAATGAAAGTAACTAGTACGAAAAAGTCTGTACCATTCTGTAACACCACTATTTCTTTGTATTTTAAAGAGATGTTAGCTCATCAGTCACATTTCTTTCTTAAGATAACTTGTCACGGGTGCTAATGACTTTAGATGTTGAAGTGCCCTTAAACATTGTTACTAGTAATCATCACCACTGCAGTAACTCTGACCTGGAGGACATAGGGTTCTCATGGTCACGTATTTTCTAGACTAGGAGTATTGCTAGCTCAAACTCAGCCGTTTTCAAGAGAACTCCAGTGACCAGCTGCTCTGATCAGTAGTTTCCCGTAGTCGGAAAGCTACTGATCACTTCCTGTCAAAATCCGAAGAAATGCCTGGAAAATGCCTGGAAATACCTGGAAAATGCCTAACAACTGGACCACGGACCGCGCGCGAATTTCTTTCCCTGTCCTTGTTCTATCATCTCCCTCCAAACACACACACACTTCCAAGCACCATACTATCATACATGTCGGAGATCAGTAGGGAGCGTAGACCTTGTCCCGGCTGGGACGGAGCCCCACTGGCAGAGATACGTTGAGGGGGGAAATACCCCAAAGCCGTCTGTTAGGTCGGCCCTGAATGGAACATCCCAGCGGGGGAGGAACACCGCCACTTCCCGGGTATAACATGTCGGCGGTGCTAATGACCAGAGCAGCTGACGCGCCCGGAAACAAAACGAAGGAATCAATCATCCCCGATTCGCGCAGGCGGCCTCTGGACTTTCCATGCAGGCAGGGAACGTCGTCGACCTTAGCTACTTAGCCGCGTCCCACCAACGCCATTGTCAGCGGGGCGGGGCGGGGCGGGGTGGAGGGCTGGCTAACGCTCTAATTCCGACGCCGACTGCGCCGTTGCGTCACCCGGCGACGCGTCTGCGTGGGCGCGGCGCGGGCGATGAGGTTTAACAGACACCCCCCGCCCCCCCCGCCCCCCCTGCCCCGCCGCGACCTCCCCGCCCCTCACCACGCGAAAGCGACGCGCCCGGATTTCGAAGGAATTACATTGGTATAAAATCAGAACTACGCTGTGGCTCATAAGAACGTTGGCGTCTTGGCATTTTCTCCGTGAATGAAGAGAACAGACGAGAATCTGACTGTTGACTTGGCGTTTTGACAAAATGGTTGTACGTATAAATTCTGCAAACTTAATTATTTGAAGTTGTGAAGCAATGAATGGGAAATGAAAATTCTATAGTTAGCTCGTAGCTACTTAGTACTACGTAGTTTTCTCAACAATTTTAAAAGAATGAATAATCGTCATTTTCTTGACTCATTGTAGTCCTTAATGATAGAAAAAAAATATCCTATTTTATCCTCCTTATTCATCACTATTAACTCTCAAAATGTTGATTTACACTTCCTTACGTAGGATGAATTGAATTCTTGTATGGAAATTTCATGTCAAATATTTCTAAATATATGGACCATTCTATGTACATTAATCATTACAAATTTTTTACATAAAAACATCAAATGACAATTCCCGTTTTTTTTATATGTTCCCGTTAACACATTGGCTACATGAATGTTACATTAGGCCGGATATCTGAGATGGTGGAAAATTTGATACTGTTGGTGAAATCGTTAAATATCTGGGAGTTGATAAACAAACAGAATGCAGCACCTGTGTCAGTCGATAAATATGACTTGAAGAACTTTCACGTCATATTCCGTCCGTCTGCCCGTCCACCCTTCTTCCCGCCCGCCCTTCTGACCGTCCGTCCGTCCGTCCGTCCGTCAGCCCGTCCGTCCGTCTGCCCACCCGGTTTGTAAACATTATTGCATCTGTGAGATCAAGGGCTTTAAATGATCTCTTACGAGTATAAAGTGTCCACAAAACTCAAAACTTTTTTGACAAAATTAACTCAAAATTCCGCATTTTCAGAAAAACTCGAGCGACACATTGTCGAAAATGACTCCAATTTTTTTCTTTCAACATTGTGTACGAATATTGCTAAATGCATTGAATACATAGATATTAACTCCATTTTTATGTATTCTTTTGATTTTTTCAAAATTACACAAATGATTGTATACGTATCACGTCATTAATTTTTACATCATGCACTTTTTTATACATTATTGCATTTGTGATTAGTCCTAAAAGAATTTTCAATGAAATTTCTCTTCGCAAAAGTTCAAACAACATTTTCTCAACGACTTCAAATGTTTCAATGAAAATTAGCGTACAGAACCAGACTTTACTCTTCTGTAGTTTTATTGAAGTAATGTAAATTAATATTATTGAGGTAATGTAAAAAACGTATTTTAGGCGGAAATAGATGGCAGCTAGGAAGAGAGCGATGCAAAATCGTAAAGTTGGTCCAGACTAAAAAGAATTGAAAACTAGAAGAGAAAATCTGTACCATTTGTAGCGCCACTAGTTTCTTTATTTTTTCCGCATGTGGATGAAAGGATGCTTAGAAAAATGGAGCAGGTCCCATTTTAGGTGAACTCTCTGAATTTTCAAAAATTGCAAATATTAATATCGCGAAAGCGCATTTTTTTGCAAAAAGTGCAATTGCAAATATTGCGATTCGCAATCGTTTAAATTTTTGAATTCTAATTTTCGCATATCTTTTTTTAGAATATTTCAGGTGTTAATACGTTGCAATACAATGACGAGAACGCCGGGACGCAGCAGTTTGAAATTGTCAGAATAACTTCTCAATGTTGAGCAGTGTTTTTGGGTGCATGGAACGGTATTCTACATTGTCAAACTTACGTTAATATATCTCCATTAAATAAATTAAATTTTCGTGTCTAATCGCTACGATTGGTAATGGGAGTTTTACAAGTGATGACTGAGATATGTTAATATGGACAGAAAATGGAATATTATAATTCTGTGTAACTGTTACTGATGCAAGAAAGTACATGGAGTTGTAGTACCACTAGTCTCGAATTTCATAAATTCATTGTTTCTAGCCCTGTATTTTGCACTTAATTCAAATTGAATCTGTATTTCGCCTTTCGAGTAATTTATCGCAGGAAGAAGAACTATTGTTTATAACGACTATCATCTCTCCTAATCAAATTCTCATTTCATTTTTGAAGCAAAATCTAGTATTCAAAAAAGCCTCTTGGTCGCATTTAACAGTTTATCCTAAGACAACACTTCCCGGTCTGTCAGAAGCTTTGAGCTTGATTGGGCAGATTAGTAAAGTACACAATAAGGAAACCTTTCGGGTCTCCAGAAGAAGACCTCATTGTCACAAAGAAGGCAAGTTGTGCGATGAGGAAAGATGGTAACATTTCCTTGGAAAGAACTGTTTGTGAGAACAGAATTTCGCTTTCTGTACTTGTCTCAATTAGCCTAGTCATGTTTAAATAAAAAATATTATTTTAAAATGTATTCCAAGGTCAGAGAGCTATTACGCGTTCATTCAGCACTATCAAGTTTTACAATTCTTATTACAATCTAACAAATAAGAAATTTTAATAATGTAAGTTTTGCAGTTCAACGAAACGTTCAGAGGCAGTAATGCATACTAAAAAAAAACTTTTAAGTTTGGTGAAATTTATAGGAAATATACATGAAATAAATTTGATTATAATAAATACATATTATTATATTACATTATATATAATTACATTATATATCGTATTATTATACATTTTGTATAATTAGAAGTGATTGAAAATGTTCTTTCGGAAATTGTTCGGTTTCTAGATCTCACCTAAATGAATTCGTTCGGTAAATCACAAATGTTGTCATGATCGAGAATGCTATTTTTTTAATAAATTCTCGAAAACAATGTATATTTAGTTATTATTGGCATTTTTCGTTGAAAATATACCAAATGAGCCCTTAAAGTGCCCCGACGAGTTTTATTTTCAATTTTTTAATGTTTATTGATAGATGTTTTTTCTTCACAAATGCGACAAGCATACATCATAGATACATGGCCATAGATACATGATCATAGATATCTATAAATGGAAAGTGATGTTTTCATTTGTAAATAAGACGTAAACATTATGAACGGATATGAAAGCATTTATTCTCAATGTCAATCCACTCCCCAAACTTCTTTCATACTTCTTCCTATCGCAACTCAACGAAAGGAAAGGGTTTTCAGGCAGCTGTGTACTAAATAAGGAGAAATTCCTGGAATTTAAAGGTAGAGAAAGGTCTCGTTTCAATCTTGCGGTCGATTGAATCGCTTCGGAATGTCCCCGTTTAAAGAGAAGAGAGAGATATAAATGCTTTCCTTTTGCTTCAGAGCAATACATTTTTATGCCTTTAGTAATGAAGTTCTGTAAATGTGATACCGGCTTCCAGGTGTGAATTGAATGTAATACATTTCACCTATTTTTTTATACTGGCTCACGTGACATAATGACATAATATTTCAATTCTGGCAACATATATGAACAAATGAATAAGCATAAATTAGTCAAACTTTATTAATTGGGACATTATCAAAAAGATAATTGAATATTAAGAATCATTCTAAGACCGAAATCACGATTTTTCAGCTTTACGGGACTTAAATATAATACCTTTCTGTAATCTCCTAAAGAAATAAAATAGCCATTTGTCAAAAGTCCAATTCTCATGCATGTTTTTGATTATGGGGTTTTCCATAATTCGTAATACGAACAATCTTTGAGGATTGGAGAATGTGGAAGATTGGATCTACCTCCCCTTTCGACATTTGCGACTCCTCATGCGCGTTGTGTATATCGAGCACTCAAAAGTAAATAAAATTTATTTTATGATAATGGAGGTAGTAATGCATAAGCCACCTTTATTTTGAAATATCTAACACATTATAATGCCTGTAACAATTGCTGCAAACAGTATGTGCCTCGTAGACCCCATCTCGGTGGAGTTATCCCTGCCGAGCCTGGAAAGAGAGGTGATTTTCGCCTTTGTCTTCCCTTTTTCTCGAAGGGCACCGTACGGGCGGTTTGCTATTGGCTTCCACAGTGTGTATAATGGTATCAGGAGTGAATCATGATCATAGATGAATGCTGATTCAGATACGTGACACAACCACACCTCAATCAAATCATAAAAATGCGCGTGACTCAGATTGTTGGATTATTTTGTGTCCTGGCGAGTCAACTGTTATGGTCATTAGCCCCGTAAGTGAAGTGTAGAGCATTTTATATCCAGGGAGGTCCCACTGGAACGTGAATTCGTCGCAGATCTAAACGGCGGTTTCCGGATTGCTATCTCCGGCCGCGGGGCACCGCACCGGCCGGACCAAGTCCCAAGATCCAAGCTCTGGACTGGCCTCCCGACAGCGGCTGATCTCTACGCAGCCATCTAGCCAGGGTCGAAAATCCGGCGTTGTCTAGCGCGCGCGCATCGCGCAGGGCTGCACGGCGCCCTTCACCCTCGCGTCCTTGGACGCTGGGCCGCACCCCTGCGCCAGCGAGGCGCGAGGAGGAATTTATTTGTTTTTATATTACCTCAAAAACAGTTAAAAACTGTGTGTGACGTGCTACGGGACGAAGTTAATTATGTGCACGTTTTCATAATTCTGTAATCCCTACCCTGAGCCATATACTACTTCAATTTTGAATACAGCAAGAAATGAGCATTTTTTGCAAGGATTGTTAACAAAATATTAGCTCCAATGAAATAAAATCTATTTTTAAGGGTAAATCCGCTATAAATTTTGGCTCTCATTCCTCATGTCCTTTGTGAAGGAATTCCTGCCGCGGCAACATGGAGAACGGTAATTTGAATAACTATATTTCCCACTGAATTCTAGAAGACGTCCACAGATAATGACGTTACATTCATGGAAGGAAGGGATGCGACATCACCAACAAAACATCCACGCGAATAAAACATCGCTTCAGACCCATCGATGTTTTTAAAACGTTTAGCCAGAACTTGTAGTTACCATTAGTATGCACGGAGGAAGATAATTTAACGGTGGTCGCCTTTAGTAATGTTTAATTGATTGACAAAATAAAATACAAAAAGAACAGGACAATTAACAAAAGTTTTATTACCTAATTCGTTAACACAAAAATGATACAGACTGAATTTATCATAGGTAATACCACGAGGGCTTTGGATATTGTCGATAAATTCCCGACTCACGAAGCGATGAGAGGATTTATCTGAGATTTTCAAAGCACGAGTGGTATTTAATATGACTATTCAACGACTGAAATTACGTCTAGCAGAGGTCCACCGTACGCGAAATATTGAAAATAACTGAAAGCCATTTTTAAATCAAAGAGGTTAGGTTATAGTACATAGGCGGTATATTGGATATCAACATAGCGATCGATGTATACCGTCTCCTAAGACAGATGAGTCACAGTTTATGATTGGCCAGTATGGAGAAGTGGTAAAACAAATCGGATAGAAAAAGCAATAAACGTTTTGAGATACACCGACCTGATTGAGTCATTTTGTATGTACTGTTAAACACTATTGGTTTTAATTTCACGAATGGAATAGTCGACGAAACCACTATTTTATTAATTTTTCACCTTTGCTCATTTAGGTCTGAGGAATGTCCAGTTTATGGATATCTCAAAAGTATTAAAAGTTTCTATTATAAAGATGTAAAGGACGTTTTTCACTCACAAATAGTGTCAACCACCTAAAAACATCCAACACAAAACATGGATGTTTAAAAAAATCTATTAAAAACACCATGCTACTATGAGCCTGTGGTTAAGTTGGAAGGAGAGGCCGGTGTCAAGCATACGGTGATTAGTCCCCACCGAAGCTGTCGGGGCATATACAGCCAAGGTCTAACGGTTTTGCTACTTTTTTTTAATAAAAAATGCCACATAACCAGCAGTTGGCGCTTTGAAGCGCTCTGTCAGCATTATTTCACAACATTGCAATGGATTAGCTCTGCACGTAGCAAAGAGCCACAAGAACGACTGCGGTTACCGGGGCGACGACAATGGGCCAGCGCAATGCACACTAGATTAATTTGGGCGTTAATGGGTTAAAAACATCAGTTTACAAAGATCGATGTTCAGTACTTGGATGAAAACCTGGATGTTTGGAAACCATCGACATGAATGTCGCCTCCCTACTCGGAAGCGCAGGCGCGGAGCAGAGCGCTTCCTGGCGGCGACGGCATTGGGTCGCGGGCTCCGCGCGCGAGCTGTGACCGCCGTCCAGCTCTCCGCACCCCGCCACGCCCCGCCCAGTCCTGGTTCGCCCCGCCCCGCTCTGGCTCGCTCCCCACCCACCCACCCACCCCCGGCCCGCCCTGCCTAGCTCGCCCACCCTCCCCCGTCCCAACCCGGCCCGCACCGCCTCACACTGCCCTCACTCGCCCACTCACCCATCCCCGCCCCTCCCCGCCCCGCCCTTCCCTGGCTCGCCCACCCTCCCCCGTCCCATCCCGTCCCGTCCCGATCCACCGCGCCTGCCCGCCAGCCCCGGCTCGCCACGGCTCGGCCCGGGCCCCGCCGCGCCTCGCCTCAACTCGCCTCGCCCCGCCTCACCCCGCCCCGCCCCGCTCCACGCCAGCAGCAGGAAGCCCCCGCGCTCCCCTCGCCCCGCGCCAATTGGCGCCGCCGTCATTGGCTCAATGAGCGGTACAGTCGCGGCCGCGCTCCAGACTGCCTCTGGGGAAGGCTCGGGCCCCGACCAGCCCGCCTCCCAGCGCCTCACGAGCCACCTCTGCGCAGGCCCAAACCATCAGCAGCATTGAGCACTTTTACGGCAGCTTAACCTTTCGCTTGTTAGCTGGCGCCCCTGTCCTCGGTTAACGCTACACCTCAACTCTTCATCACACCGCTCTGGCTGGGGAAATATTTTGCTGTGAGGTTGCTATTCAGATTGAGACCTTATTTCACTGTATTTTACACAATACATCGTTCAGTATTCAAACCGACAATCGCTCTTTGTACACAACACGGAAACGATAGCAATTTACAGTTTGTAGATGGATGTAATATGAATTTTTGAATAAAGTGTTTTCCGTGTGTTAAGGTTTGCTGTCGGTCAGTTTCATGTTTGAAATAGCTGCAGACTCTTCCAACGATACACGAATGTCTCCCAGTGTGTGATCAAACTGCGATGTGCTGTCATTATTTTATCCAGCCAGCTATTCTTAAGTTAGTTATACTTGAAGATCGGAGCTGCGGATCGAAAAGCAACATAAATAGGCGAACATTACATACTTTCGATACGAAACGCGAGGTTTTAGTTACAAAGAAACCCTTTGAACATCCAAAAAGATTACAGCATCTCATAATGCTAATTATATTTTGTTCATTCCATTTATAGGTACACTCAAAACTATACCAGTTCAATTAAAATTCGATAACCACTGTTTTGACCAAGCAGATCATCGGACCATTGCTACTAATCACTTATTACTGACATTGCAGACTGTCACAATAACATTAAATCGCGAACAATTATTTGAATAGTAGTCATTTTAAATGAATAATACATTATTTCATAAGTAAATCAAGTAAATTAAATTAAAAATGGAAATTGAAATGAAATGAAAATGGAAATGAAATATTTAGGAGTAAGAACAGCTTTCTTATGAAAAGCGAACTGTCCCGATTCAGAAGCACATTGCATCTTCAATGGAAAATATTTATGAAGAGAACTAGAGAACTATTCACCAGAGGTTTATAGCAATAAATTGGTAATGAAATGGTGAGTACTATTCATATATCGAGGAAGCCATTTGTAATAATAATAATAATAATAATAATAATAATAATAATAATAATAATAATAACAATAACAATAATAATAATACTTTATAATATTTATTATTACTATCCCTTAATTATAATTGTTTGCATACATATTTTGCAACTTGAGATCTTTCATTGGACTGAGAGTCAATTTTGATTGACCACTTCAATTGAACTTCTCGAGAGTCGAAATGACCACGCGGATGTTGACGAAGACTGCAATTAGATCCTACGCCACAATCGCATAAATCCATGACGATGTATGAAAGGACTGTGAACGAGGGTAGATCGGAGGAGCGGCCTACCCCTTCTTACTCTGCACATTTCTTCAACCAGTCCTACACCTTGACTATTCTCAACAATGTATGTATTATACAGATTTATGTTATATAAAAATGTGACGAACATAACTTTTGTTTTGGCTTCATCTTTGTTTATCAGTTGTCTAAATAAAAACAAAATTGAAATAACAGGTTTCTGCTGTTTCAAGTAAAATGCATCTTTTCCTCACACCGTTTATGAATAACGTCCCACTTTCTGTTCGATGAAATAAATCTCTTTACCGAAGGTAGCTGAGAAGGAAGCATCTCTCAGATATATGAAGTATTCATTCCAATTTACAGAATGATGACACATTGATCGTTTCGTAATGGTTCTTGTGGAAAAAAATATTGGTAGCGATTCCCCCTCGTCAGATACTGGGATTTCGATATTGGCAAGGCCTAAATGCATGGTTGGCCGCACACTGTGTTACAGAAATACAGGACAATAATTTCTTCTGTCATCTCCGGTAGTGGTGGGTGGAAGGTGAATGAAATGAGAAAGCGTTTTGAGTAATTTTCGAAATTTGTCGCAATCTACGTCTCCCCGGGTCACGTCGCGCAATCAAGAGTTGCAGAGTTTCTTCACAAGACGACGAGACGATGCGTAATTCGTTACTTCTGTCCCTGATTCAATCATTCGTGTCGTTATATCGGGAGAAAGAAGATTTTAAAGTTTTTCTCTGGGACGGTATTTATCAGCACTTTTTACATCAACTCGAGTTTCTGGACGCTATGAAGTAGGACAATTCGTCTACAAACTGATGTGTATTAACGAGGCGCTTCTTGAGAAAAAAAATGACATAAGAAACATGTGTTTATCTCATTGTGCAGAACACTCTGGTGTTTGTGTGTGTGAAGACACGTTTACACCCAAAATAACTCACCGTTTATACCGAATTGCAATCTATGAGCCGCATTCGTAAATTTTAATGAGTACATGTGTGTGTTATTGCTCACCTGTGGTTGTTTCATGCTAGTACCGAGGACTCAGGTTCTAGGTTTCACCCAGGACAAAAACGTCAGATTTTTCGAGTGTGAAATCGAGGGCCAAGCGTAGCGGTGATTATACACACGTTAAAGATCATCCCTGGAGTGTCATTTGGTCGCTCTCGAGAAAATCGTACGGTAACTCAGCAGAGAGATTGAATTGGCGTACAGATGTAGATAAGGTATCAGGGACTGCGGTACAGAGTGACCGCAGTGAGTTCATACTTCCAAATCGGTTCTAGTGTCCCTGGAGAACACAATGATATTCCATTCCATGTGTAAATTTCTCAGGTACAACTCAAGAAGAAACTGCGGGGTTCCATCTGACAATGAGACAAAGCGATAAGGCACAAGCCCTTAAAAATAATGTGCTTGCAGTAGAGGCTGCGTATTGAGACGGATCACTTCCCTAATCTAGAACCGTATTTCGTTGGACGGTTGGTTGTAGTTGGAGAAAATGGCCTGGACTATGGCAAAGAGTAGTGAGCGTACTGGAAAATAAATTAGAGCTTCGTAAATGAATTGTCCCTGCTGCAGATTGAGCGGCCAAGGCGCAGTCGATGAGCGTCTGTGCAATGGCATTCGGCTCGAACGTTCTGGTGATTAGGAGGTCGTGGGTCGTCACCTGCCAGAAATGTGCGGTGCATTTAACATCAATGAATCTGTGGCGCCTGCCAGAATCGAATTTATAGCACGACTACTCTGATTGTTAGATTCCCGTATCACTTACAGGTGAATGCCGGAGCAGCACCCTAGAATACGGCCCATGAATCACGCGCAACCCTTCTTTTCCTGCCCTGACACGTTCCCCCACCCTTAGGGACGAGCAAAGGGCTGATTACTCCCCCTACAATAGTCCATGTCCTTCTGATGAACAAAAAATCTCCCTCTAGTGTCGGAGATAGACCAAGCAAAAACTGTAAGTGCTGTCGAAATACATTACGTCACCTGTCATGAAATAATTCTATTGTACAAGTGTGGTGGAGTGAGATCTGATTATGAATGACTCCACTGTTGCGAAAAAAAAGACAAGTTATGGAATTGGGTTAATAGCTAGATGAAAACGTGGTGAGTTCTTTTTCCTTTCTACGAAGTACGGTGAGAAATATACTGTAATTGCCATTTATTGTTTAATTTGGAACATAATAAAATGTTATTGTTGTAACGAAAGGAATCTTGTTATCAAATGAAACGAAGAAACAAATACGCCGCTGAATTGGCCGAGTTGTTGAAGCGGTAACAAGAGCGCTCTGAAGCAACGCTGCCTCACTTGGCCTGCGGCGGGCGCGTGCTGGCGCGACGGGCGGCCGAGGTCCAGCGCCGCGCCGCGCCGCCGCCCTCGTTGCCTTTCATTCCGCAGATTTTTTCGCGTCATTGGCCCCATCGCGCCTACGCGGCCGCGGCCGGAAATTCACGGAAGCGCATGACCTTCCCCCCCTCACCCCCCGCGACCTTCCACGCCGCCTCGTGCGGCGCACGCAGCACTCCGCGCCGCTCAAACTCCAACCACGAAAGGCCGGTGCGGAACATTCGCAGCGGGTGCGGCGCGGAAAGTTCCGCGCTAGACGCGGCGGCGGAATTCGCGACATAGTTCACACCGGAGCGTCAATCATGAGTCAGCGTTTGGTGACAGTTTTCATTCAATAAAGAAAAGGCGCTCGCTTCTATTGTTGCAGGGGATAGACATCCGAAGTTACTCGTAGTACGTTTTCTGAGCACATGCGATATAGTACTTTTTCCGTCTTTATTTGCGATTTTACCTCAAATTGGTAATATCTCTTTAGAAAACGGGGCAATGATTTTCACCCAAAAAGGAAAGAGTGCGGAGAAATTCACACCTTGATGCCACAAAGGACGAGAAACGCTTTTAATTTACTAGAATAACCAGTTACTGTTTTGATGAAATATTGAATCTGATCGCAGAAGACATAAGAAAATCTGACACTTAACAATCATGAAGCTATCTTACCTGAAGAACAATCTTTATTGCACTCACTCATTAAAACTTTTCATTAGTAAAATTCACAAAATTTTAAGAAAAAAATTAAAAATCTAAGTTTAATTAATTTTTAATTTTAAATAACATTAAAGTACTGAACACGGATAGGCATATTTTTTATGGTCGTTCTGTCGTGTCAGATTCACTGGCTAGCTGACAATATTAGAGATCTGACGAGTCTTTACCTTGGTTACCTCAGCGAAACTCTAGATCCAATGAAAAACAACGCGTCCGACCGCGAAACCGCTGTGCATTAATCGCTGCCAATCCGCTGCCGCGCACGTCTGAACGTGCTCATAAGGCAATACGCGACGCGAAATTTCCGCTGCGGACATTCCGCGTAGGCTGCGGATATTCCGCGCCGGTCTGTGGGAGCCTTAAACGCTGAGATCAGAGCAGAAGCCCTAAACAATCCGTTGCCGCGACGATCGCCTCTCGCACAGGTCTGAACGTGCTCATAAGGCAACACGTGACGCGAAACTTCCACTACGGCCAATCCGCGTAGGCTGCGGATCTTCCGCGTCGGTCTGTGACAGTCTTAAACGCTGCCAATCCGTTGCCGCGACGGTCGCCTCCCGCGCAGGTCTGAACGTGCTCATAAGGCAACACGTGACGCGAAACTTCCGCTGCGTCCAATCCGCGTAGGCAGCGGCTGTTCCGCGCCGGTCTGTGGGAGACTTAATGCGCCAAGAAACGATGGATATGACACTTTTGTAGGATATGCAATTGAATCACTCCAGGTGGTCTTCTCCTCAGATCAGTAACTTTTCCTATGGCATTTTGATGAGAAACGCTCATTTTCTGCACATCTATTTCTTGTCTTGTTCTTCTCTTCTATTACGTCCAAACAGTGCTTATATTAAGTCAAAGGGCAAAGGATGATTGTAAGTATTGCCGAAGAAAAATCTACTTTTTTCGGGTGCAATCGAAGAAAACAGCAAATTTGTGAAGTGAGGCAATTGTAGTGTAAGTTACGAGAGCCCTGTATAGTGCTCGGCCCTGCGAATGCACCCGAGTTACGCCATGAGAGTCTTAGCCTGCCAGCCGGCCGTCGGAATTGCAAGGTACTCGCTGATCACAAATGACACCACTGACCTCCCGAGTCTACAACAGCGCTTCGGGTATCAGAAATGTTCATGACGTTCCGGTGATATACAAGCTGCGACAAATTTGAAAAATTACAAAAAGACTTTCTATACGAATTTAAGCTTCTGAAGCCAAAACGTAAGGTATGATTTATTTTTAATACTTTGTGGAAAATGCTGGTGTGGTTTAACAACTGAAATGACCCGCTAGATACAAAAGGGCTGCTCGAATCCTATAATTGGGCTCACTCTGCCCGCGGGGACCCGTTGCAGTAGTCCGAAAGTCGAGCGAGCCTCTCAGCTTTCACTAGACTAGAGCCGTGCGCCTGAGCGCCTCTCCTCCTGTCCCGTTGGACTGACACTTCGGTGGACCGCAGATAAGCGCTGGGCCAAGACACCAAATGAGCATCCCGCCCTCTTGGGCATCCCACGTGGGTGCCATCGGCAGTAAACCCGGCACATTGGCTACTGATAGATAGAGAATTACTCCCGAGGATAGTATCAAACAGATTTAAAATGAAAAAGTGGAATTTTATAAAAGAAACAAACAGTGGCAACACAAGTCGCCATGGGAAATATCTAAACAACTGCATTGTAAACTTTTCAAATTTGATTTATGGCATTTGAAGTTATGTTTCTTTTGCAATAATCTACGAAATTAGGATATTCAACTTTCTCTCATAATTTTGGAGATCTTACTATTTAGTATAGCACCAAATCGAATGACGTGAAGTCAGAAACACAGAATCTCTAAATCTATGAGAATTATTAATATTCTTTCTAATTTAATTATCTACGTTTCCCTTTTTGTCTGTTAATAAATACTTAACCATATTTGAACTTTGACCCACGCTCAGTTGCAGTCTCAAATGATTTAACGCCACAGTTCAGATCAAGCTGTTTGAAGATCAGGACCGGTATAAATCTATGTATCATTACATTTAAAACAGTAATTTACAAAGTGCTGAATATTTCAAGAATCCAACTAGTTTTTTATAATCACAGGACGTATTTAAAATGAACAATTGATTTTTTAATGCTTTAATTTTTCGTTTTTTATTTCTTTTGTTTGTTTATAAAAATGTTCTGAACTTTACGTGAAGATTTGGTAGCTTTCAGCACATTTTAATAATTTAAGTGGACTCTATTAACACTCCATGGTGCCAGTTCATGATGGTTTCATGAGCCATTGAAGGTCCATGAAAGATCCATGAAGGCCCCTCCTCATTTTGAGCGTCTATGTTGGTATAAGAGTCAGGACATATTAAAGAAGCCTTAGATATATCTTGAAGATTTAGTACATCGCCAAAATTTGCATTCGACCTTTGTTTTCTTTCGAATTAATAATTTTATTTTGTGTGTAGTTGCAACGACAAATTAGATTAAACAACTTGGATTAAAAGAGATAAAACATTTATGATTCATAACACACCGAATGCATAAAATAAAGTGTGATCTAACGTTATGGACACCAGTGATGTCACCGTCCTTGGCGCGACGATGCGTACAGGCCAGGACGTGATCCGATGACTGACGTGATCCCCTCACTCCGCCCCACCCACGTGCACCTGTTCCTGCGCAGATCCAATCGGGTGACATTGAGAAGTGACGATTGGCGTCTCCAATAAACCCCTTTTGGCTTTCTCGCTGTGGAGTAGAGAGAAAGTTATGTAATTCTGTGCGAAAAACCAGGCAAAAAATTTTTTTCGGCAAAAAATTCTTATTTCAGAACCCTGGTAACGAAAGAGTAGATAAATTCAGTTGTTAAATTTAGAACAAAAAATCCTCTAACACATGATGTAGACAGAATCCATGTGTTTTGGGTCCTTCATACCGAAAAATTGAATGGCGACCAAACGCCTGTCTGTCCGTCTGTGAACGCGGCTAAACCGTTCAGCCGATTTTCTCCAAAATTGATATTTTGTAATCGATATGACTGTTATCACTCCCCTTGAATTTGAAACGGATATTTTAATTTTGAGAGGTACTTTACATGAAGCCCCGGGAACGTTTTCCAAATTTTCAAAAAAATGGCTCCATATTTCTTGATTAAATTTTGTTGTTGGATAGTGTAAAAGACGTTTAATAAAGTGGTGCAAGTCTCATGTTCGTGAAGAACTAAATGTTTTCGAAAATTGCAAAAATTCAATTTTTTTTCGTCTTCGTACAACTACAATTATGAAGATGGTAATTTTTCCCCTTCTGTTTCTGTTTCTGTTTCTATATCTGTTTCTTAAAAATAAATGTTGAAATAAGATCATATAGAATTTTTCGAAAATTTGAATAGTTGTAGCGTAATTTTGCGCGAAAATACAGGCGAGAAAGTGCGTGCTGTTCTAGCACCACTAGTTTAGCATAGGCGTTTTCGCGATACCGGGAAGGCGTTGTGTAATCGTATAGTATATTGTTTTTCTTGCAGATATACGTTTCTGGGGATATCCAAGGAATCTGCAAATGAAGTGTCATTAGAAACAATTCATTGGACTTTTGAGGTAATAGAGCCTTTACATTGCATCAAAAGCTTTCGTTTTTATATAAAGAGATTTAGAAAGTTACCGCGCGCGTTCGATCGTGCATAACGTGCTCATGGAAACGGTTTGCCTAGACGCATAAACCTGGGTTTCGAGATCCTACAAATTATGTTCCTTTGGCCTTAATTTTTCGAAAGGGAATCTACATGTAACTTTGAACTGTAAGTGTTTCAGTAAGTGTATCTGTAATTTTAATTACGTTTTCGGGGTTGAGCTCTTCTGAATACCCCACCCTAACGATTTGGATGATCAGAGACGTGCATAATCTGGAATTCTCTATATACTTTGACGTTTTGGTAACTTGTGCGATTTAATCGCACGGGTGTACGATTATCTGCTAATAAATATTAAAATTTTACTCACAGTACCAGGCCTAATCGATGTAATGTACAGTTCGGAGCCAGGTCGTTGCAGTTCACGTCATGGCACCTCGGATTCAATGTTTCTGGTCTAGACTACAAACGGGACATACTTTCATTTAAGCGACTGATGTTGACACTTCGAGCTTTATGATGCACAAGGGCGAAATGGTGCGCGGATCTAGTTATTTCGTATATTGACGTTTTTGATAAATATTGGCATTTAATTGTGTATATTTCAATGTCTGTCACCTTTTCGAGAATTTCGAGGAAAGGAAAGAAAATTACCTTTTCGTGAATCTCGAGAAATAACTGAGGTTGTTATCGTGTATAAAAATATTTTTATTGTCATTGAGTTCAGTATCTTTTGATGATTTATTCTCTAGCATCAGATCTGACACTTATAACTCCAGATTCTAGATTATACTACTATTAGAGTATAAATTTTCACTACAATACATCGAAATATGCTTATTTTATGTATAAAAAAACAAACATTAATAAGAACCACCTCAAACTTAGTCATTGTGGCATACACTCGAAGCAATCTAAAACAAAGCTTAATCGTACTAAAAAATACAACAGAAATTATTTATCTCCCTTCTAAATATTTTTTTAAAAGCATGCTGAATTATTTATTTATTTTTTATTTATTTATTTATTTAATTTGCATGCAACAGTATTTATATCTGATACAGCCTGAATCAACGCTTATTTAATTATTACAATCATCAATAATATTTAATATACCACAATAATAATTTAAATTACTTTTCAGTTCAGCTACTGTTATTCAATTACTTACACATTTTGATAATAATGTGTTAACAAAATGTGAATTTTAAGGAACAAATTGCTTCAACAGTTCATTGCCATGATTCACAACACCTGCATTGCATCCAAATAATAATGCTTCTTACACAGGATGAATCTGTTTCAACTGGAGAAACTTTTCATCATTAGGTCCGTAATTAGATGAGAAATAAAATATCCCTTGGCGTATGTTAAATTACTTTAAGAAATATTTTTAAGGTTTTGCGCAATCAGAACATGCTGCGCCTGCGACAACGCAGAGAAGTTTTCGCGCAGCGGTAGGCTTTCCTGCCGAGCGCCGGTGCGTGCCACAACTCCTAAGCGATTGCATCGAAGTGAAGCTCAGGCAAAGAGAGTCTGAGGCTTGTTCAAGCACTCGCGTTGTCCTCCTGCGTCAATTGATTGATTGACTGATTGATTAGTGATTCCAGGCGTATCAACTGCTAAGGTCATTAGTCCCGTAAGTATAGTGCTTTTGCATTGATTGATTGATTGATTGATTGATTTTTTCGTGTTTCCGGGCGCGTCAACTGCTATGGTTATTAGTCCCGTTAGTGTAGTGCATGGTTTTCCCGGGATATGGCGGTGATCGTCCCCCGCTGAATGGTGAGATCCGGCGCCGACCTACCGTCGGCTAGTGGGGTTTCCCCCTAACCAGGACTCTCCCACCAGCGGGGCACCGCCCCAGCCGGGACAAGCTCTAAGCTCCCGACCCATCTCCCGGAATATGTGGTAGTGTAGTGCATGTTAGTGTAAGTGTGTGTGTAAGGGGAGAAGATAGGACAAGAAAGAGGAAGGACAGATTGCGCGCGGTCCGTGGCCCGTTTGTTAGGGTATTGCTCCGGCATTCGCCTGGTATTGATCGGAGAAACAACGGAAAATGCTTTTGCAGGAGGTGGCTGGATGGCGAGAGCTACACACCAGCTAGCGGGGTTTGCACCAACCAGGCATCTTGTACCAGATGAACATAGCCATAGCCGGGACGATCTCTAAGCTTTTCACTGTGTAGTAGTGTAGTGCATATAAGTAAAGGGTTAAATAAGGGGTGAGGAGAGGACAAGAAGGGGAAGGGAAGATCACGCACGATCCCAGACCCGTTAGTTAGCGTACTGACATTCTGACATTCACCTGGTGTTGATTTTTGTGTTATATGTAAAAAAATTGTTTATTTGTGTTGTATTTGAAAATATGATAATGAAAATACGGAATGGCCTTATTTTCGTACAAAATGTGACATACATACTCTTATTTAATGGTTTATTATTTTAATACATGTATTTATTTCATTATTCATTAACTTATTTAAAAACATATGAATAATAAAAATAAAATATATTACTCGTATTTACAATGTAAGATATGGAATTTTAGTGAGTATGTACTATATAAGAAATATATTTTATTATCAAAATGTAACTGGTTTTCATTAACTTCACTACAATAGTTATATGTCCCCAGAATGAAAGAAAATTACAGAACATTTTAAATTACGCAAAACATAATCACTCCACTAATTTTGTTTCACCGAAAACCTCTAACATGTTATCTAAATTTAACGACATGAAATTTCTCGCTAGAATTTGCTCCCCAAACTACAATTGGAAGCTACCTCCTCGTGTGCATATTATCTATCCACTTGTGAACAGAGGGCAGTGGGACGCAAACTGCTCCTGGCAGTCGCCTGCAAGTGGAGCGCGGGCAGGCAGCCCCTGCGAGGAAGTCGGCCCTTCGCCGTGGACGGGACGGGACGGGGACGGGACGGGGCAGGCTCAAGTGTTTCCGCCGGTGCAGAGCGCGCCTATGCGCCCGTGACGCACTTCCCTCTCGCCTCGTGGTCATCCTCGCTCACCCACGGACGCCCCACACTGACAGGAATGTTGTACAGTGCAGTGAACTAAACTTATTTAGTGAGCGATCATACGGGAGCGGTAGCTCAAGTCACTGCAGCGCCTCTGACCGGCAGGTCCTACGTTCGAGTCCTGACGGCGGCAGGATTTTTGACATTAGCTTTTCAGCTAGGTCGAACTCAGACGCTGTCTGGAGGAGAATTCCAGCGGCCGGCTGCTCTGATCGGCAGTTTTCCGTGGTTTTTGGATCAACACCAAGCGAATGCCGGAGCAGTACCCTAACAAACCGGCCACGGACCGCGCACGATCTTTCCTTCCTCTTCCTTGTCTTATTCTCTCCCCTTACAAACACTTTTACACTAACATGCACTACACTACCACATATTCCGGGGGACTGGTCGGGGGCTTAGAGCTTGTCCCGGCTGGGGCGGTGCCCCGCTTGTGGGAGAGTCCTGGTTAGGGGGAATCCCCACTAGCCGACGGTAGATCGGCGCCGGATCTCGCCATCCAGCGAGAGAAGATCACCGCCATATCCAGAGAAAAACACGCTCTACACTTACGGGACTAATAACCAACGCAGTTGACGCGCCCGGAAACATGAAAAAATCAATCAATCACATGCCCTATAGTGTATTTTGTTCTTCCAAAATACATTATACCGTAGAGTTCAACCTGATTATCTGCATAAACGAAACATTTTTCTATGTGTATTGATGTACCACTGTGTCGTTTCGGGCGTAACAGCAACAATGTAGTCTGAACTTCGTGAACACCGTGAATAGAAACTTTCTCCAGTGTGTATTCAAACCATCAAGGTTAAGGTGAAGGGGGGTGAGAAATACAAATTGCCAATTGAAATAAAGGCAATGATTATGCATCAGAGATTGGATAAAACGTCATAAGGCTCTTGGAAAAGTTTTTTAGAATTTTACTGATGTATATTTCTCGATTTGAACATTTCAAATGATGGAAAGCATAATAGGCGCATAGATAGACTAATTGTATCCCTGACAGTGCCAAATTGACTTTTCTAGAAAGTAACATGGAACTCTCCGGAGGGGACGATTGCCGGTACCTCTCCATCTCCCTTGAATTCGCTTCCCTCCTAATTCTGGAGATGTAGAAAGGGTTCTCGTAGCTGAAACCGCTCCTTGTATGTTCAGCAGTTTGTCAATGTGTTGCTCCAAAACGTTCAGGAACTTGTTTACATGGGGAGTCGTAACGGGTTAATGTGCTGGTTTTATTAGAAAATTAATTTCGTTCGGATACTGACGACGCAAAATTCGAAATCGACATTTGATAGAATTGACACCGCCCTGTACCGAATGGCGTGAGGCAGTTCTGTCAACACTTCCTGCAACTCGAATTCAAAAACGGCTATGTCTCTGCACATACGTCTGTGACTTAAAGGGCCATTCACATTAAGAACGTAGATGTGAAAAGGAGGCCTTTAGCTTGGGAACGCTCACGATTACGTCTTATGTTTGTAATCACGTTCAAGTGTACTTGTACGCTCACCATTGTCAATGGTTTCATCTAGCAGCATGGCACTCAGTTTCAAGAGTTACATTATATTACGTTAACGTTTACTTGTGAATGAGACTCATAAATTGCTTAGAATTGAAGTTCCATTGTCTATAGAACCTCGTACACATGTGGTCTGTAGGAAGCAGCTTCAGTTTTATTTCCAGCACAATTTGACAACTTCATGAACTGTGTCGGTTGCCCGACCAAGAGGAAACGTAGGGATCGCTTTCGACACACTCGAAGACTCGTATTACGCTCTCTCGTCCGTTTACGCAACTACAGGAAATGCTGACCTCTACAAGTAGTGAATCATCAACAGCAGCACTGGGAATCAATTTGAAGTTGACCGCAGGGTCCAGATACTGCATCCGTCGCTACACTGAAGAATAGGGCACATTCGAGTAATGAACTGAAATCAATAAATGCCTCTAGAAATTCATTATTCACAACATTATGAGCCAATGTTTCTAAAAAAATATCTTACATGGGTACGGAAAAGGGCCATAAGAATTAAACATAGTTATTAGAACCGTTCTATAGAACAATGGAAGTTTTCACTCAGTATTTCCTGATACATGTGACCTGATACATGTGACCATTTCCTGATACATCGACTGCCACAAACCATATGCTTGGCGTCTCGCATCTTTTCACACGCAAATTGTATTCTAATTATCGCGTTCTATTTTCAAGTTTTTTTGTAATGAAAATCATGTCATACTATATAAGGCAGTTTCAAAAAAACGCAGCTCTTTCTGAACACACTCAAAAACGAGTCATCAAAAAACTATTAATAGTCGCATGTGGTTAAGAATTCTTCGTCAGTAGAGATAATCTAAGTCTCGTTAAACGCCACGTCAACGTGCTGGATCAGAGCAGGTGGCAAACTCGCATTGTTCGTAGCGTGATCAAGCATTCTCTCCCCGCACCAACTGAGTCCACTGGTATTTCCGGAACCGGACCTTCTACCGAAAGAAGAAGTGCTCAGAGAAGGTGGCAGCGAAACTTTGAGGGAGGGGATGCAGATCTATGTGTGACAGCGAGTATCGCATCACCTTCGGTCGAAACCACACATCTTACAGCGTGTGGCCGTGAGTTCAATGACCTCGGAAACGCAGCGAGGCCGACTAAGGGATGTTTCTCGACCCGTCACACCAAGTCGAGTATCGAACACCTATCGGTAAGCTTACGGAAATACGAAAGGAACCTACGGAACAGAAATATATACTTCAGGAAAAAAAATATTCTCAATAGAAGATTTCAAAAGAGTCGAAAGTATGCGACACATCTCTCGCATGCATTGAGAGTACGCCACTTCACTGGCCACTTCGGTCGGCAGCTACGCTACGAGCTTCAGCGTTTATTGCAGTCTGCGGAGAAAACATTTTCATCACGATTTCGTGCAGAAAACAGCGGAGGAAGATCACCGCCAACTCCCGTGATAAAATCATTCACTACACTTACGGAACTAATGACTTTAGCAGTCGACGCGCCCGGATTCTCTAATCAATCAAACAATCGTGCAGAAAACGAGATGACCGTGTAAAACGCTGGGCTCCTTAGAAATAAACGTCCATCCCCTCTGTTTTTACTGTGCGGGAAAGGGACGAAAGGTTTGAAGCGGGCCGGCATATGTAAATTGGGAACCAGAAGGAAGATAAAAGAGTTTAACCCATATGTAAATTGGAGACCGACCTCTTTCTGGGCATATGTAAATTGAGGACCGACTACTTCATCCCCTTCCTGATGAAAGTGAAGGGTGTCATCTTATTTTCAAAGAACATTTTCACAGCGTTTATTTTTGAAACACAACTCTCTTTCCATTTTTCGAATTTACGCTGGCTGTATTACGCCTTTGCCAATTACACTGGAGATACCCAATTTATGGTTTGCCTAATTGTGCAATGTATTATACAAGGGAAATTCTGTTTATCTTGCCTTTTTTTATTCTTCCTTTTTTTCCTCAGCTAATGTTCTATAACGCTGAACATGAAACATGCACTCCCTTCTAGTGCTTTCTTAGCTTTTCTTTTTGGTGTAGAAGCTAGTCTAAAATATTTTCAATACTTCAATGAAGTCGAAAAGGAGGAGGGGAGTAGAATTTAGAATTGAACTGGAAACGGCGGCGGTGTTCTTATTAAACTTATCTGCCCAACCAGTCCTTTTCCTTACCTGTGTTGATTTGGTCCCCAATTTACATGTAGAATCTGAAAGTAAGTTTTACGATGTAAGATGAGATTATTTGGTCCCCAATTTACATACGGCTAAGCAGGCGTAAAGCACTGAAGCCGACATCCGCTTGATCTCAGTACTGTTGAAGTCTTTTCTGTACCATGGGATGTGGAGCACCAACCACTCATTCGATTCAAGGGCGGGTACGAGAACTAATGTGGAAGGATGGTCTTTCTTTAAGGTAGTGCTGCGACTTCCACGGGAAATCACGAGAGGACTCCACAGAGGAAACCTATGTCTTCAACTGGCCTCTATTCGTTTCGTCCAGGTAATGGACTTCCTCGATCCCGCTACTTAGCTGGTGGTAATTAACATTCTAAGTGAAGAAAAATAAAAGAAGTACAAATAATGTAGGCAAATAGATAAATGAATAATTAAATTTAGATGAACAAACTGACATACCGATTCTGAGGTGGCTGGGGGCCTCGGTCCAAACCAGACAGCGAGGGTGAAGGGCATTGCCCGCTATTTAAAAGACAGCTCTCAATGGAGACGGGAGAGACCAAGGACCCCAGCCGCCTCAGAATCGGTATGCCAGTTTGCTCATCTAAATTTATTTATTCACTTATCTATTTGTCTATACCATTTTTTATTTCATTTGTTTCACTTCACTTTAGAATAGTACATCTGTTATTAGTACTCTCTATTCAAAATTATGTTTGTATGTTCACATTTTATCCTATATTTGACTCTAAAAATGCAATTTTGTATACTAATGGTATTATTTATTATTATTATTATTATTATTATTATTATTATTATTATTATTATTATTATTATTATTATTATTATTATTATTATTATTATTTGTAGCACTGAAGATTGCGGCCGAAAAAGCTTTCTGCTGAAATAAACAAATGCGACAAAACAACACCTCAATTTCATTTCAATTATTACTTTTTATCACTTAATTTTTTAAACATCATTTTTATTAAATTAATTACATTTTTCATTCATTTTAGTATAGTCCCTTGGCTTTTTTCCCAGGTGTGCGTCATTGCCAATTGCGGAAAAGTTAAAAGCGTCGCGTCGTTTCCCGTGGACTCGGTCTTCGTTCTGAACAACTTTGTCAGCCGCAATTGAGTGACGTCCTTGTCTGTCGTCGCTATGCGCATCTGGGCCGCTCTGGCTGAGCTTCCTGCATGCGACCCCCACAGAATTGCCACCGACAGCCAGCCCCACATGCACGCGACGCCGTGGAATAGATGGATCACTCTGCCGTTGGGCGGCCACCGCCGCGCCGCCCTGCTCCGCTGCAGAAGCTCATCGCATCACAGTCTGCACTGGGAGGGGTCCGACGTAATTCGTCCAAGAATTACGTCAGATACACGTTTTTTTAAACAAAATTATCATCGCTTTCCTAATTTATCATAAAGTTTCTAAGTTTTCTCCCTGTCTGTTTTCTTATGTAAGACAGAAAAATATTTTAGCGTTTGCAAGAAGTATTAAAACTATGTTAAAAATCTTTATTTAAACAAATAATCATCAAATGAGTCAAAAAATACAAACATGATGTTTACCTACAAGCATTACGTTAAGAGTACACCAAATCACAATTAACTGAATTGCACATGCATTTTGGTGAAAATGAGATTTGAAGTATCGAAAAGTAAAAAAGTAACGTATACCTTCGAATTAAAAGAATAAATTACAGAAACTAAAACTAAAATACGTCCTACGTGGCACGTAAACATCCACCTCATCCACCATCTCGCATGACACCGTTAAGTCCCCCCTCCTCCCCCAAGAACCTTATGTAATTTAGTGATAGCTCCGTAGCAATGATAAAGCCTTGTCAGTTCCTTCAGCCATTGCTAGTGCGTTGGATTTCGGAAAAGCCAGTCACTTGGATTTCGGAATAACTTATGTATGTGATGATTTTAGGACCTTTGGTATTCTAAAAAGATTTTTTTCTAAATAAAGAAAAAATATTGTTTTTCTAAACAAGGGTAGATTGTAATGATCTCTACAAGAATTTCTTCCGGCAATTAAAGAACAATACAATACATGAAAAATTTGAAGGAAATGGTTGAAGTGGAAAATATCCAATTCGACTGTTGAAGTGAAAACTAAAATGACCCGAAAGTTAGGTATCACTCTTCTTGTGCGATAGAGACTGCCAATCGAGGGGGAGAAATTACGTGTTGCCAGCTTACAGAATTTAAGGGCTAATATATGAGATGTTTTCTGCACTTAATATCATCTAGAAATATGAAAACATTTTATCGAGATGTATAAATTATATGTTAATTAATTTTAAAAACGCTAAAATGCCTTTTAAGTAATAGATTTTCAACCTGAATGCCTCCGCTGTGTTGTAAAACCACTATCTTATTGATGTTGCGTCATCTGAATAAGAAAACTGTTGAGAAATCCGATTGGCTTTGAAAGCAGAAACCGCTAAACTGAATCGAAGCCAGTGCTTTCGGTGAAAAATTCCGTATCATGCTATCACCGTAGTTAGTACACGCTGTAACAGCTGAATGAAGCCTTCCTCAATGCTTTCTTTCTGTTTTTGAGTGGACTGGAACAGAAGAATGTTTTTGATCAATGTTGAACACGCGTCGTGGTCTCGATGCAGCACTGATGCTAAAAGCTTGCAGATGCATTAAGCATCACTTCGCACTTTCTATTCTATCGACTCTCCTGACCGATTGTCTTGGCCAGAGCGCCTCTGGATCGAATCGAGCAAAAACCTCAGCGTCCGCTGCACAGTAGAGGAAGTGGGCACATCCACTTGTCATCCACTTTTGTACATATTCCTTTCCCTTTCTTCAGGATACAATGCCTCCGGAATTGTTGGCTAAATGTGCACAAAAGTGTTTAGCATGTACTAAATATCACTTTTAAAAGTCACGTAAAATATTTTACGAACACGAATTGTTTTAAATTTTAAGAATGCTTAGCTTAATTTTTCTTCGCCCCTATTCTTACCATTTCCTCGCTTGTAATATTTTTGGATTAATTATAATATAGTTCTGGTGATACTTTTTTAAACTCTCCACCTCTGCTGTATTTGCTTCTCTTAACTTAATTTGGAGGGGAGAATTGATAATGTTCGTCTATATATTCTGAGAGAATTATAGCTAATGGTAGAGAATATTATTTTATTCTATTTCAGTAACCTCAGTTTTATTCAGAAATGTGAAGTATATTTTTATCACAATCTACTCTTTTGATTTTACGAATATCAATACCAAAAGGCGAAAAAAAGAAATTTCTGCTGGGTGAACCATGCAGGACAATTATTTAATAGTAAGTTTGAATTATTGTACAATATTATAATGATGATTAATCATAATATACATTTTTCTATAACCAGAACCTCACGCGTGTTCATATGTCACATACTAGGTGGGACACAATGGAGATTACAGCGAAGTGGAGAGCGGAAAATGTCACGGTTCTGGTATGATGTGTGCCGAACTAATTTCTCATCGTGGACCACGAAGAGGCTTATGCCTTCATGCCCTCCAATTTCGTGTCACGTGACCAAAACGATGCCTTTGCCTTCCACTATCTGAAGGTGGGTTGGGTGTTGATGAAGGGCAACGAGAGATTAATGATCTTGAATAGGATGGTTAAGGCAAAACACGTTGGAATGAGACGCAAACCGCGCCTCACCCCATGGTGACATCTTGTGCCCGAAATCTCTATGACAGTCTTGTCGTAATTAAAGGCTCATTCAGCAATGTAATTTAATTGTAAACGTAAAGTAAATGCAAAAGCTTGGTACCCTGTCATTCAATGGAACCATTCAAATCGCCGAACCATTCAAATCGACGTAACCATGAATGTAAATATATAATGATTTCAAGAAAGTTTGGTAGTAGCATGCTTTCTAGTTCACGTTAACGTAATCTCAGAACAATGCACTATCATGTACCGCAGGAAGATCCCAAAAAAGTTCTAATTAATTCAGAGTTGCATTAGTTTTTTCAGAGAAAAACTAATGCAATGCAGTTTGTAAGAGCAATTCATCATCTTCATTATTATCATCACTATCTTAATCAACATAAATTTTAATACCCTCAATAAATCAACCGTCGTTTTCAGAGTTTACGAAATAATTAGCTTCCGGACATAAATTCGTCCAGTTTACTTAATCTCTTTCACTTGTTTATAATACATAGATTTCCGTGCCCAGTATTCTATTTTACGACATCGATGAGCTGCTGTATTGAAATTTACGCTCACGGCCAATGTGAATTGGACGTTTATGTTTTCGTTAAAATCACACCTTTATGTCTCGACGTCTTCGTAAATGTTTCCATCGTGAGTAGCCCTTAAAGGCGAGAACAGTTGAACGAGACGCAAACGGGGCGCAAGTGTTGAGGGTGGCCGTAGCAGGTGGGAGGGGGCCGTGGAACAAAAAGGAGTGCATTGGAGAAGAAAGGTCCCGAGTGCCTCTGCCCAGCGCGCTCTCTGCCGACACAAAGGGCCGCGAGGGGGCCATTCAGGCGAGGGACTGCGCCTCAAAGGCAAAAGAGCGCGATCCTTTCTTTCGAAACATTAAGATAACAAAGGGAATTAACGTTTGCTTCCGGCCGGGACTCGAATCGAAAAGAAATCACTGTTGGGCGCCGAGATATGTTTCTCGATAACCAATTATTTTCGTTCCCTTTTAAATAAGGAATTGCTAAGTGAATAACGAAAATAATATACTGCCGTAGAAATATCAGAGATCATCAGGCGATCAGCTTTACTAAATAGCAACCTACTTTAAAATTTGACTCTAGTATGCTTCCCGGAATTACTTTCGATGTGCAATACCGGCTCATGAATTGCATTTTTGCCTTATTTTACGTAGCGAGACTCAGGTTATGAGGCCTGCTCTTCCATCTGACCATCCAAATTTTGCTACGCTCCTTTCACCAACTAGCGGAGAAAGAAGATATTACCTGGGCAACGAAACAGGCGATTTTGAATTTGGCTCAGAGGCTTCATTTAGGCTTCAGGATCTTTTACATGCAGTAAATCTACTAACATGGGACAGCCGGCTTTACTTCTCCCCCGCAGGAAGGCGTACGAAGGATTTTTTTCGCCCTTAAAAATCCACGATCGGGTTTGAACCCGCGAATTGGGTATAATAGTTCCACAAATCAATGCTAACGCTAACCGTTACGCTATCGCCGCCGCTCATGTTGATATTATTCCATCACTGCTTCTAGTAGAACGAATGACAGGAAAATTACTAGTATGATCCATACATTTTATTCGGAATTTTGAGAAAAAATACGCTATTTCGAATATTGGAAGCAAATACATTCCTGAAATTTTCTCGGATGTAAAAACGTTCTGCTCTCAGATCATATTGTTATATTCGTCTACGTTGCAGCAATTGACATTCATTACTAGTAAATACAAAAACAAATTAACACTTCATGTGAACACCCACGGCTTTAAGAATACAGAAAACGGCAGAGGTTTACGAGAAAAAATGAATCCACGTTGTAAGTGCTACGTGATGACAGGCCGTTAGATTGATGGACATACTGACAAAATTGAACAGCTTTTCCGAATCTAAAGTATGTATTTCCGTCAAATTCTGAACTTCTATCACATAATTTCTCTATATTATAATTGTAATTGGGAATGTAAATATTACTTACATTATTTTGCAAACTTCTATTTGTAGTGTATACTGAAATTTAAACAAATTGCAAGGTGATCTGCCTATGCGTTTTGTTTGTGTGCCCAACATTACAAAAAGAAATGTTATTCACTGATCAAAAAATTATTTCGTGACAAAAGTATTTAATCAAAGAAAGTTCCCAATTCTAATGTACGGCGAGTGCTAGAGCTGTTCACTAGCAGTCTACTTGTTTCTAGTTTCTTTCATCATCTTCTTCCCTTCTATTCCTACATCTTTCATACCCTTCTATTACTAATTCTCTTAATTATTTAAGAGGAATTAATTTTGAGGTCGCACTGCACAATACTTGTAATTAGTGCTGTAGAAATGTTGTGTCTCAAGATTCATAAACGAAAAAGAACAACACTTGTGCTAAAGTACTTCCTGCACCGAAACAAAATTTGCATGGCCAAGAAGCTCGTCGAGGAGAGCAAAAGGTTCCTATCTTAAGCTTTGACAAACAGTGTTTGTCATGCAATTCACGAAATTTTCGAGAATCTTAAGAATTATCTGTTGATCCCAAACTTTCATTTATGTTCCATTATCGAAAACGGCCAACTTGGAACAAATTCTGCGTACGTAGGAAAAAGTGTCTTTGAATGTGGGTTGCTGAAAACAATGTGAAACTTTATGCTAAAGTAAATATATACGACAAAACAACGCCTCAAATTCATTTAAATGTGAAACTTCTTTCAATTTGACAAATAATATAATGGTGTGAAAGTGATAAATAGACAGAGTAAAGAGTTATGCATTTGGAACATATTCATCACACAAAGTGACCTTGAAGATTCCTACAAGTCTCCCAGCGGTGCACGAGGTGATGTATATGGTGGGTGAAGAATCTCCCGAGTTGGGTATGGAACCTCTCTGCAATGACGACCCGACCCCTCATTATTATTTGCGAATTCTCATCCTTCACGAGCCTCTTATAGCACCGACAAAGTGGACACAAGGATTCACCGAAGGTAGGGCCCTAAGAGAGGAACTGCGAGAAGATATCCTGCAGGGAAGCCTTCATATATTCCCTGTGCAGAACTGGCTTCTCACGCGGTCCGCGTATGACCTGACACGTCATTGCGCCTCTGTTCTATTCAAGGAAGCTCTTATAGAACGGCAAATCTCAGACAATAATAACCACTAAAGAAGGCTCCTGAGCCCATCCCGGAAGTTCTTCATACAGGGAATTCAGTACCGTGATATGTTGAGACAATTGTAACTGTTATGAATAGCTATTGTTGTTATTCTTTATTGCATGAACTTTCCTCATTGGCACTATTTTTATTTCATAAATCGATGCCAGTCCCACTTTCATTTAAGCGACCCAAATACTGAAGTAGGAAATGAATCGATGTACGGACTCGGAGCTCTTTGGTTTAGTTGGGAAAGAAACACGCCCTGGCGTTGGGACAATGGGAATTCATTCGTTGATTGATTGGATCCTACCGAGGCGAAAACACCATAAACGTCATTCCCGAAAGTACATTGCATGTTGTATCGCAGAAGGTGTCGATTTTTCGCTCTCGCTGGAACACGAGATCCGGCGCCGACCTACACGTCGGCTTGCTAATGATTTCTCCACCTTTCGTGTTCATCGACCAGCGTTCGATCCATGGCATATTTGTTAACGTATTGCCCCGGCATTCGTCAGAAACTGTTTGGAGAAACCAGCGAAAGCTATCAATGAGAGCAGCCTACTACTAGAATTCTCCTCCAAAGAGCGGCTGAGCTCGACTCAGCTATTCATGTACTGAGAAGAAATAAAAGAGGTCATCTTCGTCAACATATTAGCTTTATTAAGATAGCCGGCTTTCGACGGCTTTGCCGTCATCGTCCGTCTCGCTGCTTTATTTCTTCTCACAAGAACGTCAACAACACCAAATCAGAATTCCCACTATTCATGTACTGTTGAAAAACTGCCACCGTCGGGACTCGAACCCTGGGAAGAGGCCACGGCGAGGGGGGGGGCGCTTTCCCTCGGCCGCCTTTCCTCGCGGGGTGCGCAGGGACGGGGCGGGGCGAAGGGGGCGGGGTGGGGCTGTGAGGCGGAAAGGCGATCGGTCGCGCCGCCTGAAGGAGCCCCGCGCTAAATGCGCGCCGTCGCTTCGCGTCGCGTCGCGTCGCTTCGCGTCTCGCCGATTCGCGCCACTCTCCGACTCATTTCCCGCGGCGCTTTCACTCTCCCCCGCGCCTCCAGCGCCCGCAGCGCCGTCAGGAGCCTCCCCCGGGAGCAGCCGAAGGTGGGCATACGTCGGAAGACATATATCGGCAAGGGTGGCTCAGAGCGTTAATTGATGACACCGCAGTGCCTCCGTCCGGGAGGTCCAGGACTCCACTCTCGATGGGAGCGGGATTTTCGACACTACCTTGTCAGCCGGGAATTCAGCCGCTGTCTGGGATAATTCTGGCGACCGGTTGCGCTGATCGGTAGTTTTCCGTGGTTTCTCGTATCAACACCAGGTGAATGCCGGAGCAGAACATTAACAAACGGGTCGCGGACCTCGCGCGATCTTTCGTTCTTCCTCCGGGTCCTTTCCACACTTGATGCACTATACTACCACATATGCCGGGAGACCAGTCGGGAGCTTAGAGCTTGTCCCGGCTGGGGGAGAAACCTCGTTGGGGAAATCCTCTCTAGCCGACGTGTAGGTCTGCACCGGATCTTGCTATCCAGATATGGAGCATAACCGCGATTGATACGTGCATTACACTTTCGGGATTGATGACCTTCACAGTTGACGCACCCGGAAACATAATCAATCAATCAATCAATCAATCTTGGGAGAGAATATTACTTAATTACTTACAAGTAATAAGCATAAATAAAACATAAAATAGATGGGAGAAAACTTGCTGAAACATATTTAATTAGGCATGTATCTTATTTGTAAAACTTAAAACCATTATCTTCTTTTAAATGTGTTTAAAAAACGTTTTTGTAAGTTATACAATTAAGATAAATTCTTAATTAATCATGTTCTGGTAAGTTCTCTCCCATCTATTTTAGCTAATAAAGAGCATGCAACTTCTTATTAACCCCTTGCATATGGTGAATGAAATTCGGATCCTAATATCTTCAATAATTCAAGAAATATTTCAAGGGAACATTTTGGTGAGCCATCGGGTGTAGAATAAACGATAGATGACAGGATGTTCTCCATATTGAATCGAAGGAAGTGGTGAGAACAGAGAGGCATGCAAATCTTGCAAGCATTGGCTGCCTATCCACTGAAAACCTAAAGATTCGATTGCTTTCCTTTTACTGTGGTTTGCTGCCTCGAGGTGATCTCTGATCGTCTGCCCGAGTAACACAATTCCAGACTCCCGCTGGCCGCCGCACTGTCATGAATCTGCTTTCCAATTAAAGTGAAAATACTATAACTGTTAAACAGTTCACCAACTTTCTAACTACGATTTTGTGTAGCTTAAATGACATAAAGCTCTCCATAACATGATAATCAACGAGCGGTGATAGCACAACCAAAATGCTTAAACTTTTTCCAACTATGGGAAAAACCTTTAGTGATTTCGCACACTCATTCAACGATTCTCACTGAGTTTGCACGATTTCATTCAATGATGAAGTGCACACTAACAAGTTATTATGGGAAAATATATAAATTGGTGTCAAGAATTGAATGATTATGATGATAAAATAAAGTCACATAAAAAATCCATCAAAATGAATGCAATGGTGACAGCAGAAATCTTGTGATAATTTAATAAAAAATGAATAGTGGAAAATAATGAAACCACCAATTAAATAACACTTTTTAATTTGTTCATTAAAACATTAACCCCCAAGTATATTTCCGGGAACTATTGTCCCACATTCAGTGTATTTGTTATAACCAAGATGCCTGAATTACACTTTAAAACAGATTATCTATACATGAGGGGTAAACAAAGCAAGGTAAAGACAATGACTAAGGTGTGTATGGAAAACACTTCGTAAATATAAATGTCTTGGGGTTATTGACATTTTATTGGAAGACTATTCATCTTCCAGTTAGAATAACAATTTGTTCAATGATCGTATTAAGTGTGTTCGAGTGTTCTACAATCCGTGTATAAAGGAATCGATCTGTAATGTTTCTTAATTACTTTACTAGACTAATCATGAAGCGGCATACTCCTACCAGGATATCTCACGAGAGAGGACCCACCTGATGTATGCGGAGGATTCCAAAGCTTGAAAATTTTCAATTCATTTAGATAGTTCAAAGTAACAAGCAAGTCAAGATATAATTACACTGTTCAAAAAACAGGCTTGGAATACTTCTGATTCTCATTGAATTTTTATTAATCGATTGCTTGATTCCGGTCACGTCAACTTCTAAGGTCATAACTCCCGTACGTGTAGTGCATGTTTTGTGTCACAGGAGGTGGCGGTGATCATCCGTCGACGGCTAGCGAGGTACGGCGCCGATGTACATTAGCTGGCGGAAATTTTCCCCACCCAGGTATCGCCCACCAGGGTGGCACAGCCCCAGCGGGGACAATCTGTAAGCTCCCGACTGATCAACCGGCATGTGTGGTAGTGTAGTGCATTTAAGTGTGTGTATATACGGAGGAAGAGAAAGGATAGATAGCGCGCGATCCGTGGCACCTTTTGTTAGGGTACTGCTCCGGCATTCGCCTGGTATTGATCGGAGACACCACCGAAAACTACAGGTCAGAGCAGCCGGCCGCTAGAATTCTCCTCCAGACAGGCTGAATTCGACTTATCTGATAAGCTAGTGTGGAAAATCCTGCCTCCGTCGGGACACGAACCCCAGGACCTCCCGCTCAGAAGCACTGCCGTGACATCAATTGATGCACTGAGCCACCTTTGCCAGTATTATTTAATTCGAAAATGACAAAGTGGGGCCATACCTGACAGCACTTCTCTTGAAACCAGTAACATTTCCTTCCTAGTCGGACTGATCACTGATTCACCACTGCATTTTCACCCGTACAGCTCCCTATTGTTATTTTAAAGCTTTGATACGAATGGATAAAATACCACCCGCTAGTTCTTGTATCCGCACATTTCACCTCCAAAATGTTTTTTTAATAAAGTGATTTTTTATACATTTTGAATGCCCCTTTGATAAGAAATAGAAAAGTAAGAAGAAGAAAAGAAAATGAAATATTTAAAAGTCATTTTTTCGATAGTTACGTATTTGAATTGGCATTTGCAATTAATTATTAATGTTTTCATTCATTTTCATTAGTTCATTAATATTTATCAGATGTTCAACCAACATTGGCGCCTATTGACCTTGTCACTTTTTGAAGGAATGGTGCAGGATTTGTTTCTGCGTTTATATTTGATGTTAAAATTATAAACTAGTAATGCTACAACAGCACACACTTTCTCGAATTATTTCTAACTTTTTTTTTCGGAAATGTATTTACATTTTTTTTCGAAAACATATTTTCTCAACAGTACAGAAAAATCCCTCTCTTCAATAATGGTCCCCGTAGAACTTTGAACTTTTGCACTTTTCGAAAAATCAGGGATTTCAATAAAAATGAGACCCATGACATTTTTAAACACGAGGACAAAAATAAACAGATTTGGAGTTATTTTCAGAAAATTTTCAAAATGTTGGAGCTTCATGTAAAGTACCCCAAAAAACAAAATATCCGTTTCAAATCATACAACTTAAAAAGAAAGACATATCACTTTATTAGATCTTGGGAACACGCAATCTATTAGATCTTGGGAATTATCGGCGTCTGCACCAAAAATACCGAGCATACATTAACACTCAGAATGAACGCAACACCTGTAATTGGTTGAATGGCAGGGAGTATTCAATGAAATACGAGAAAGATTCGGGATTTTCGTTATCGAATTTTATGAAATATTTCATCATAAATTAAGATTTTGTAAACGAGTGAGAAAATTTGCTGCCGGTGGCGACTCAAGTAGTCGAGTTGTAATTAAATATATTTACTCTCGAGTGCTACACATTATTTTATCCATAACAGATACGTAAAGGTTAAAAAGTTTGAATGTGATTTTGATATATTTCATACACTCTCAAATAGAGCAAGCCATTTTATTGTTTTAATGAAATATTAGTCATTGAAACGTAAACAATCTAATATATTGAGAGTAGCTGACTAAATAGTATGAACGGTAAAAATAATTAGCAGTGATTTTGTTTTCTAAATTCGCTGGAAGAATACAATCGTTGATCATGTTGCGAAAAACTACGAAAAAGATGATGGATTACATACTATCTCCGTGCATTATCTTGAGCTCCGAGATCCCTACTCTCTGTCGTGTTACTAAAAGCAACAAGAGTTGTTGGCGGAATTTGATGCACTGGGTATCCTAATACGAGTTGCTTGTTATTGTTTGCATATAAACGACAACAAAGAGTGTAGAGCCGATCGGAAAACGGCGGGGGAGGCCGTGATTCGGGGTTTGTGTGGGTCGCAACCCGACGCGCTTGGGGTCGTGTGTGCGGGGTGTGTGGGGGGAGGGGGCGGGGTCGGGGGGTCGGGGCGAGCGGCGGAATGCCGCGGCTACAGGTGCGCGCGCCCGGCCGCCGCCGCCGCCTCCGCCGCCGCCGCCACCTAACGGTGAGCGCGCGGTCACCTAGCGGCCAGTTTTTGGTGCGGAGGAGCGCGGCCTGGCCTGGGCCGGGAGGCGCGGGAGGCCGGGCGCGGGCCACGAGCCCCGTCCCGTCCCATCGCCGCGGCGGAGAGCCAGCCGGCCGCCCCCCGCACCAAACTCGTTTCCTGCGGCCGGGGGGAGGAGGAGGAGCAGCGATGGACCTCGAGCGTCCCGGCGCAGCGCCTGGACCTCCTCGCCCGCGGGCACGCCCTGCTCCCGCAGCCTCGCGACCTACGCCCCCCCACCTTGCACCACCCCCCTCGCCCGCACGGGACGCGGAGCGGCGGCAACCTTCCACAGAGAGGGATGATCAACACTTCAGAAGAGGGAAACGAACACCACATTCGGTTACGCAACACCATTTGAAAGAATCCTAATGACGCTGTGGAGGTTGTTCTCTTCACCAGTTTGTGTCTTTTGGATTCCTTCCTTTGAACACTTCAGAGTGAGGAAATCGTTAATACGGCACTTGGTGTGGATTAATTGTATCTCTGGCGAGGAGGAATTAATACTTGTCCAGCGGGGGACGTCCAACTCTCTGGAGAGGACGATCCCCGTCCCTCGTGCGCGCCGCCTCCACCGCGGCGACAAAGCGCAGCGGCCGCGGAAGGCCAACAGGTGGCGGCGCGGCCAGCGACGCTCCGCGCCAGGGAATTCCGAGGCGAACCGGCGCGACAGGCGCGGCGGCAGGTGCCATACTCACGTGTGCACTTTCGTCTTGGCCATGGTGGCTGGGCGGCGGCGGCGGCGGCGGTGGCGGTGACGGCGGCGGTGCTCCTGCTGTGCGGCCGGGGCCCTGATGGCGACTGCGGTGCCCCGCGCCGCGACCGCCTCCCGCCCCGCCCCCGCCACCGCCACCGCCCGCGCCGCCGCCGCCGCCGCTGGCGTGCTCTGGCGGGCGCGGGCCGAACGAAGCGCGCGCGACGCGGCAACAGGGCAGGCAGGGCGCTAGGGCAGCCGGTCATTGGGCCCCGGAGCCAAAGGACGGCCCCCGCGGGCGCGCGCTCAGTTCCCAGGCAGGCAGGCGGACGATCACGCGGCGCGTTGCGTGCGCGGTGCCCTTGGGCGCGCAGCCCTTCCGCCCCCCCGCCCCCCCCGACGCCCTGCGCTTGGCCCCAGCGCGCGCGTGCCGTCCAAGAGCGTCCCTCCACATCCACCAAACTCTTTCAGGAAGGGAAGGTTAGTTAGTTAATGCCTTATTTTACGTGGCGAGACTCGGGCCATCAGGCCCGCTCTTCCGTCTAACCACGCAAATTTCGCTACGCTTCTTTCACCACCTAGCGGAGAAAAGAAGTATTATATTGGGCGACGAAACAGGCGGATCTCAATTTTGCTCAGAGGCTTCTTTTAGACTTGAGGATATTTTACATGCAGTAAATCTACTTCATGGGACAGCCGGTTTTATTTCCCCTCCGAAGGAAGGCATACAAAGGATTTTTTAAAGTATGGTGTTACGAACAGCCTTATGATTCAAGATGCGATTCAAAGTTTTCGTATACCGATTAACACTCAAGAAAAAAAATTTTAACACATTTCGCAGCATAATGGAGAGGCGTCTTCCGAATGTATTGATACGCACAACTAGAAAACAAACAGAAAAGGAGATATGTCACTTTTGAAATAAACTCTTTAATTACAGTCGTACATTTTCAATCAATGACATATAGTTTGTAATAGTATTTTTATGGATCTAGTTTTGTGTAAAAGTTTTACATAAAACTAGAGGTGCCAGAAGGGGCAAAAATGATGAAAACATAATTTTTTACTTTTTGAATCTTTAATTATTTTATAGTTTTCTGAGTTAAATAAGCCATGTTTCATCTTAATATGCCATCTCTAAGTTGCTATTTTTGTTTCTATTTTAAACCTTATTTTAAACGCGGAAGTGGGCGTGGCCGTTTTGGCACAACGTGGGTTAATTCAACATTTCTTTCTGCTTTTGTTGTGAGAAATTGTTAATACTGTGCTTTCTAGTGTTGTACACACTGTTTATAGAAACAATTGAGGGTGGAATGGTGTCAAAATATCAGCGTGTTTATCTTTGCTCAGCATATGGGCCGCTCTGAAATGTTTATGAGCCATTTCCCGTAAGTTTAAAATGTTAATCTTTAGGGAACATTTTCTCGAAAATTGATTGATGCTCAAAATTTAACTGAACATGTTGCACACCAGTTTATACAATTTAACTGAGCGGATTTATAAAATGTTAAATACTTTAGACAATATTCTTATAAATGTTAGTATTTTTAACATCAAAACCGATTACAGTGAACAAAAATTTGTATTTAAAACACGAGTAATAATTTTTTTTAAATGACCCAATTAAAATACTATAAGTAAAGAATCTATACTCCCATAAAATTTCAAGACTGTAAATTAAATAGTTCCTGAGAAAATGTTCCTTACATTTTCTCAGAAACATTGACGAGATAAGCCATTCCGTCTCCCCTTAATCAATTTTTGTTTTTTAAGTCATATTTGCAGTCATATTCTTTTATTACGCCGGACAGTCATCGTCTCGCTCAGTACCGAAGTCATGCCGACAATTGCCTGTGAAGATTGACAATACTAAACCTCGATAGAAGGAAAAAATCCAAATTCATATCTGAGTATTATAATAAAAATATTAAATGTATTTCATTAAATCATCAATTTTAAAACTAATTACTTTTACATTGTAGAGTTTGATAGTAATTGTTTAGGAAAAATATTAGGAATATTTATTTTAACACAAATTCAATTGCATACTAACGTGAACATATTTAAAGTTTTAACGTAGAACCCTTTGAACCAAAGCTATCGTAAACAAAACCATTTCAGATTGTACTAACAAAGTGATAAAAAATTACATACTTCAAAATGTTTTTTACTCTTCTTTCCACATTCTCATAAGTAATTCTCATTGTAATTGTAATTTTTTTTGGCTCGGACTTATTAAGATCGTATCAAAATTCAAATTGTACATCCGATATGAACGGTGCTTTTGATCTAGAGAGTGGGACTGACCTTTTTTCAAAAGGAGAGCCCACAATTCCACAGTAGAGAAGACATAAAGAGGAATAAAACAATCTGTACAAGTCTATAAATATTTGTGTCCTGGTAATTTAATGATCTATTTACAATATTTCTAAGTCAACCATTTCATGTAAATTAACGCCGGAATTAGCCGGCAGAGTGTTTTCGTTCACAAACGTCTCTCTTTAAAACATTGAAATCTTTTATTATTGTGCAATTTTGCTCTTAGCTGCTTTCCGTATCGAACAAAAATAATGTTTCTTTCGTAATTAACATTCGTTTATAAATTTCTTACAATTCGTTGTTATCAGACCCTGAACCAGATCACGTTGGTTCATTTCGTTTCATTACATATTTCATGTCAGCCCTTCTGGAATTTATTGTGATAGTTTTAACTACCACGCAGGACCGGATTCCCTGCAGGCAAACTAAGCACTTGCTTAAGAGGATCATCCTCCCCATCCCCATCCAAGAGGGGGGCGCGTGCCTCGAAAAAAGTCATAAAATATGTTGTTTCATTATCATTATGTTGTTTATTTACAAAATCATTTCAAAAGTTTTTTGGGGGGCCTCGAACAAGATTTTGTGTTTTGATCTTTACAGTACAAAAATTCAACCCTTCTTCCACAACGACGCGGCAAGGAATTATGATTTAAAATATGATCTAACTGTTTTTAACATTAAGCAATATTTCCGGGTCTTCATAGTAAAATGTATTAATTTTCTTCTGCATGCATCTGAGTTGGCTGGAAGCTATTCTTTGCCACTTACTCCAGTGTAGCCGACGCAAATGTGCATTGGCGTTCTTTGCAGTCTGGCTGCTGTATAATCTTGCTTCAGACGCTGATTGATTTATAGGCGGATTCTTCGTTTTGTGTATGTGGTCTGCATTCTCGATGGTCTTTAATACTGCGTAATATACGAGAAAGTCTTGTATATCTTGGCGAAAAGATGCCGATTTTTTTACAGAAAAAGTCGTTTTGTGGATCCAGAATACCAAAAAAGGATTTTTCTTGCTCATGTATATACCAGTAAATTAACATACTTCCTCAAATGTGTACTGTACTGGGAATCCACGTTTTGTAGGTTCTTAACATCGAAAAAGTTGATTTCGGCAAAACGTCTGTTCAGTGGTCCATGTTTGTGGACAACATTAGCGCCGAAACCGTTCTCGGGATACTCTCCAAAATGGAGCACTCAAGGCCTTCTGAATTTGAAATGAACCTTTTAATTTTTGTCGATACTGCAATTCCCCGTTGTATTTTCAAACTTTTCTCAAAACTTGCTTCATTTTTACATTTTTATTGTAATTTTTTACTGAGGTAGAGAGATGTGTGGTTGTAAAAGGTCCAATTCTCATTAAAACCTCTTTAAATTTGCAAAATTTAAAACGTGTTTGCACCCACGCCTGATTAATTGATTGATTTATTCATGTTTCCGGGCGTGTCAACTGCTAACGTCATTACTGGCGTAATTGTAGCGCATATTTTAAGACAGGAGGTGGCAGCGATCTTCCCCCGTCGGATGGTGACATCCGGAGACCGGTCGGGACCTTAGAGCTTGTCTCGGCTGGGGCGGTGCGCCGCTGATGGGGGACTCCTGGTTAAGGAAAACTATGTTAGCCGACAGGTAGGTAGGCGCCTGGTTTCACCATCCAGCGGGGGAAGATCTCCGCCACCTCCCGAACTGGAAAACACGCAATGCACTACATTTACGGGACTAACGAGCGTAGCAGTTGACGCGCCCGGAATCACTAATCAATCAAAAAACACATCTCACCCATCACTTGTAAAACTCATTTCTAATTGTAGGGCAGAGGTGCGAAAACTTATTCTCCTAGAACAAATACATTAACACAAATTTCTTCCAAAACCGTGTTCCGTATATCGAGAATCATAATTTCCTAACAATGAGAAGTAATTCTATGAATTTCAAACTGCCGCGTTGCGGCATTGCTTTTCTCGTATTGCAAATTGATGTGAACTAAGCCGCGGGCACAATTACAATACAATTACTAATATACCTATTTTCAGGAAAGGCACATTTAATCGTGTCATCTGTAACGCATCCTAGGCAATATTCGTAATATAATATTGCTAACTGTATTCATCGATCCTTTCAGCTATCACGTGATAGCTGATATGTTGACTGATATGTTGACAAACTACAACGTGCCGCCCAAAACACGAACATTGTAATCTCGACTCTGCCCTTCTGGTACAACAAACCAACACTGTGCAAAGAAATTAGATACGCAAACAACAAATTAAAACTGCATCTGAGAGGCACACATGTTAAATTATTTGAGCTTAACTTTCTCTCAGAAAAACACTTCACCCGGCATGGTCTTCACTTGAACCTTGTCGGAAAACATGCACTCGGTAGCGAACTTGCTAAACACATCCTTTCACCTCAGCAGTATCCTATCCAAGATTCATCCCCACCTACATCTCCTAGTTCTCTTCCATCCTCCGGAACCCCTTTGGACCCAATTACCTTATCCCCTGAACCTAATCCTTGTACTACCTCTCCCATTATTCATTCCCCTACATCTGTAACCCCTCCTTCCTCACCTCCTAACACTGCTGGGACACGATACTTCCTTCGACCACGCACTCGAGGTAAAAATGAGATAAATAAATAGCAACTAGAGTCAGATGCAGCAGAAAAGCATCCGTGTAGGTACATGAAAAATATTCAAATAATGCATCATAATGTGCAATCTCTTTCAAATAAAATTGAATTTATCGAGGCAGCATTAGAGTGTGATCTCAGTCAAATAGATGTTCTTTGCTTTACAGAACATTGGTTATCTCATAATGATCTAAACACACTCCCAATTCCTAGTTTTTACCTTGCAGGATCTTATTGTAGAGCAAGGGAATCAAATAAAGGCCCTACTTACGGAGGTTCATGTATTTATGTAAGAAATAATATTGATTCTACCTTCTTGTCAGAATTCAATTTATATGCAGTTGAAAAAGTTTTTGAAATAACAGTTGTACGTCTTACTACGCTCAAAATTATTTTACTTTGCATCTACAGACCTCCAACAAAGCAAGCTTTAGATTATTTCAATTTCGTAGAAAATCTAGAGATAACTCTGAACAAAATTAGTAACCTCTCTTTTAAATCCATTGTTGTATGTGGAGATTTCAATATTGATTTTCTGAGCGAATCCCACGAAAAAGAGCAGTTTCTCAATTTAATTCATTCTTTTAATTTAGATATTACAGTGAACGTACCTACACGGAATACTCTTAAATCACAAACAGCAATAGATCAAATTATAATTAACAAAACCACAACTAGATATGAAATAATAACGAATAATCTAGGTTACAGTGACCACGATGCACAAATTCTTACAATTACTAATAACATGAATACTGACACAATAAATAAAACACGCATGTGCAGAGCATTTACTACAGTTAACATAAAGTTATTTACGGACTACTTGCTGAAAGAATCATGGGAGGCAGTTTATAACGCTATTGACACAAATGAAAAATATAATTTATTTTTCTCAAAGCTTTCATTTCTCTTTAACGCATGCTTTCCTATTAAAAAGAGAAAATTAAACTTTTCACGAAAAAGTAATACTTGGATCACAAAAGGAATTAGAACATCGTGTAAAAATAAACGTACTCTCTACTTTATTTCTAAACGTCATGACGTATCTCAAGATTTCCTTATCTACTTTAAAAAATACAAAACATTGTTACGAAAAGTCATAAGGCAGGCTAAAATCATGAAAAACGATCAGGATATTTTGAACTCAAATAATAAAACAAAAGCAATGTGGAATATAATAAACAATACTACCAAATCAACTAGAAAACCCGTAGAGAATGTTGTTTTAAAATATAACGATATAAATGTGAACGATCCGGCAACAGTGGCTAATCTCTTTAACCAATACTTTTCGAGAATTGCTGCCGATCTCACTAAGGTTTTCAGCCACAAAATTCAAAAACAGACAGTTCACCCAAAATTTTAGACACAATGTTCGTTTCCGAAACTTCTTCCTATGAAATTCTCAAAATAATCGGTAAACTAAAAAATAAATATTCCTCCGGTTTAGATGAATTCCCGGATTGTTTGTTAAAGACTTGTGTGTATGCCATTATACACCCGTTAACTCACATATTTAATGCATCTTTATGCACTGGAACGTTTTCAGATATTTTCAAAACAGCTAAAATTAAGCCGCTTTTCAAAAAAGGCAACAAAAATGAAATTCAAAATTATCGGCCCATTTCTCTTCTATCAGTTTTTTCAAAAATATTAGACTTTTTTTACGTACGAATGGAAACCTTTCTCACTAAACACGACGCGCTTTCAGATTGCCAACATGGATTTAGAAAATCAAAATCAACGGAAACAGCTATATTTTCTTTTCTTAAAGATGTCGCCTCATCATTGGATCAAAACGAGGCACCTATTGGATTATTTTTAGAACTCTCAAAAGCTTTTGACGTCATTGATCATGACATTTTACTTTCCAAATTACCTTCATATGGAATTCGTGGTATTGCTCTAGATTGGTTATGTTCGTACCTTAAACAACGATCTCAGAGAGTTGAAATACCTTACTGGAATGATGGAACATTACGTACGCACCTTTCCGACTCTTTGCCCATTGCATGTGGAGTTCCTCAAGGATCGATTTTAGGCCCTATTCTGTTCCTACTTTGCGTAAACGATATGCCCTCGACGATTCGAAACGGAAGAACGGTTCTCTTTGCGGATGATACGAACATCCTTTGCAATAAAGAAACCGTAAATAGTACAATATCAGATGTTTCAAATTGGTTCCGAAATAACAAATTAATAGTAAACGAAAAGAAAACGGTTTTAATGCAGTTTTCCATTTCAAATAAACAATTCTGTGCTCCATTGAAAATGAACAGTGTACCATTGACTGATGTTAAGGCAACAAAATTTTTAGGTCTCTCAATTCAGTCAAACCTTAAATGGAACGTCCATTTAAATGAATTGAACACAAAATTAAGTTCATTATGCTACGCGTTCAGAATTCTTGCAAATTCAGTCAGCCTTCATACTGCTCGTTGTGTATACTTCGCGAATGTTCATTCCCGCCTGAGATATGGCATAATATTCTGGGGAAATACATCTTATAGCTCCCAGACTTTTAGATTACAAAAACGAATTGTACGAATAATAACCAAATCCCACCCACGTGATTCTTGTAAGCCTATCTTCATTAATCTAGGAATTCTACCATTACCGTGTCTTTTTATTTACGAATCCAGTGGTTTTTGTAAAAAATGACTTGCTTAAAGGGCGGGAATATATTTTTCAGAAAATGCCGAAGTCTATTACTATAACACTCGACGTAGAAATCATATTCATCAGGTGACAGTATCAACAGCTCATTACAAAAAATTCACTTACAATACATGTACATTATTTTACAACACTTTGCCAGATGACATTAAACGATTAATTCAATAGAAAAGTTTAAATCCCAAGTGAAATCGTTTCTGCTGCATAACTGTTTCTATACAATTAGAGACTATACTGAGCATCACAAGAAAAGTAACATTAATTTTAACAATGATACATAATGCATTAATTACCATTTGGACTGTATAAATAAGTATAAACAACCTGTAACAACTATTGTACTACAGCTTCCGGGTCAATGACCCCCATCTCGATCAGGTTTTTCGTCCAGTTTCCCTGATCCATTGAGCAAATGCTGAGATGGCCCCTTGTTTTCTTCTGGACATAAATGTAACTTCATTTTCTGTGCACGTCTTCTAGAATTCAGTGGGAAATACAATTATTCAAATTATCGTTTCCATGTTGTCGCGGCAGGAAGTAATAAGAGCCAAAATTTATTGCTTATTTATCCTTGAAAATAGATTTTATTACATGGGAGTTTTTTTGTTTGTTTTTCTCCCTTTCAAAATTTAAAATTTATTGCTTATTTATCCTTGAAAATAGATTTTATTACATGGGAGTTTTTTGTTTTTTTCTCCTTTCAAAATTCAAAATTTAAGTAGTATATGACTTAGTGTAGGGATCACAGAATTTTGAAAACGTGCACATACAATTCACTTTTCCCCCTAGCACGTCATACGCAGTTTTTAACTGTTTTTGACGTAAAATAAATAAAT